>SKCR01036387.1:0-227121 GCA_019454045.1 Zanthoxylum bungeanum
GTCACACCTCAATATTTTTTATATCTATTTATTATTTTCCAATTTATGAAGTAGTGAAATGATAATATGGACTCGCTGTCTGTACATGAAAATATGAAAATTTTTACAATATTGTTGCAGTTTTGATAATAGGATTGTTATGAATACTTGGATTTAATTATTTATCTTTAACCAACTTATACTTTTATGCACATTTGAATTAATCTAATGACCCATAAAATATATGTATTGTTTTGTTATTATTCTTCTCGTTATAATTAAGAATAAAGTCGCCCTTTCAAATAAAACACAAGAGAATTTGTTTTTTGCCAAGGAAAAAAAAAAAAAAACATAAATGGTTAAATAATGATCCCAAATATGAAATATTAATTTGACCATTAAAACCATAATTAATTGGTGAAGCCGTTCGTTTGGAAGCAAGTGATGTAACGACAATCTTCAAGCACCTACTATATATAATATATATATATAATATTTTCATGAATAAAATAACATATAAAATGTTTACTTAAATTGAGTCACAGTGCTTTCCATGGCTGAAAAAGTTTACTTAAATTTTATGTTAACAGTATCACGATCCATGCCTCTCCTCATTTTATAATCTACAATTGCATGATCCATGCCTTGCATTTTGTCACATTCCATATCATTTGTCACTTGTATATTTTCTCTCTTTTAATATCTACATTATCTCACTCCCATATGGTGGTTGGTCTATGCTATTATAAACAATTAGGATCACAAAATAAATTAAAATTGATTTTAAAGTATATATATAATCTGACCCACTGATTATTTGGGCAATTTATTATCAGTCACTTCTTAGCTTTATGATTGATATATTCTCATCTCAAGTCTCACCATATAGTTATGAGAATATAATCTTTATATTTATCATAAAATCTTATATAATTAAGATCTTTTCTTTTATTCTTAAAGTGCCATGTAAAGTTATTGTTTTATTTAATGTGTGTAGAACCTGCACAAAGCACAGGTCCTGACTAATTTCTTTTAATTTACAAGTATTCCTGTCTAATATTTTTGGAATATATTTTTAAATTGTGCTTCAAATGAATTATATCATAGCCTCTAACAGAAGTGAAATTTTATCTTACGATATCATTTGTCCGCTTTGGGTACTTGATAGAGTTGTCCATGAGTTGTTCTTCTAAACGATCTCGTACGGTTTTGTCTCTGTAAGGAGCCTCACCCATGTGGGAGTGGCTGTTGGACATACACGATTGAAATTTGGATGCTCATAGGGTTGTAACGATTTTTCTATAAATCATGCATGCCTTTTGTGTTTGGTTAGACTCGAACCTTGGATTTGCAATCTAATTATAGGTTCTAAATCCAACCATAGTACCACCAGCCTTGGCTTAGTGGCACCAAATGGTGACTAAGAACCTATATAAATGATGGAATCGTAGGTTCGAATAATCATAAACACAAAAACATGCACAATTTATAGAAAAATTGAAACAACACATGAGCGTACATATTTCAATCGTGCATACCCAACAACCACTCCCACCTTAGGTTGCCTATAAGGATAAAACAGTACGAGATCATTCAGGAGAGCAACCTCTGGACACCTCCGTCGAGTACCAAAATAGAACAAATGACCTCGTATGAAGGGAGTGGCAGACAAGCACACCTTTATAAAAGCGCGGTCTTTTATTAAGTGTGCTTTTCTAGCACCCAGTTTCAATCGTGCATGCCCAACAACCACTCCCACGTGAGTGAGACTCCATATGGAGACAAAATAATACGAGACTGTTTAGGAAAGTAACTCTCAGACACGTTCATCGAGTACCCAAAATGGACAAATGACCTCGTGGAAAAATGGTCACAAAAAACACCTTCTGTTTTTTCGGTCACATTCTTCCTACGAGGTCATTTGTAGGGAGCCTCACCCACGTGGACGTGGTTATTGGGCATGCACGTTTGAAATCTGGGCGCTCGTGGGGCCGTATCAATTTTTCTATAAATCGTGCATGCATTTTTATTTATGGTGACTCGAACCTTGGATTTTCTTGGCTAAGTGGTACCATGGTTGGATTTAGAACCTATGTATGGATTGTAAATCCAAGGTTCCAGTCCAACCAAACGCAAAGGCATGCACGATTTATAGAAAAATCGATACGGTCCACGAGCACACAGATTCAATCGTGCATGCCCAACAACCACTCCCACATGGGCGAGGCTCCCTACGGGTCAAAATCATGCGAGATCATTCAAGAGAGCAGCCCCCAAACACCTTCTTTGGGTATCCAAAATGGATAAATGACCTCGTATGAAGAGGATGACAGACAAACACACTTTCATAAAAGGTCGGTGTAGACATTGCATTTTTTAATCATAACCCGATGACGAGTCTCTTATGGGGGCACCACCTGAAAACTTGGAAAGTTGCAAAGTTAAATGCCGAAAGGGAAGAGAACTCCAGAGAATTCAAAAAAAAAAACATCCAAGTCTTGGCCATACATCATCTATGTTCGGCCGGCCAGACATATAATAAAAAAAATCCTAAATCTGGCTGGACATATGATAGTTGAAAGTGAGTGTACAAATTATCAATCATTGGAATCACGAGATCTGATTAATATCCGGCAATACATATTTTTAAAAATATATATATATATATATATATATATTTGGCTAGACATGTATTAAGCTGTGAGCCAGTGTTCAAGTTTTCAATTACTGAAATCACGGACTTGATTGATGTCCGACCTAAAGTATGTCTCAAAATAAAATCTGGCTGAGCATAGATCGAGTTGCAGTTGATGCTGCAGATTGACAATCACTGGAGACAAGAAGGAGATTTGATTTCCTCTTCCTTTTTTTCAATCCAGCCTGTGCACTATAAAAATAGCTCAACATCCTTCACAAGGGCCCCCAATTTTAGAACTCTGAACTAGGAATTGGAATTATTAATCTAGAACCAAATATCTAAAACTTATAATAAAATTCTGTCAAGATAAAAGAAAACACCGTGAGAAGAATCCCATAAAAATTTATGGGAGTTCACCTCATCCAAAAAGCAACCCAGTGGCATTCTGGTCTTTAGAGGCGCTTTACGAGCCAACCACATCTGAAGGCATGACACTGAGGGCACCCTAACTTATATTCCTGCATTTTTTATTTCTGTTCTAACGCAGTATATCTGGCCGGACTTGATATACATATGGTCGGACATACAAAAGTCATAAAAACATCATGCCAAATGATATGCACGTCTGGTCATATCATTGTTCGTATCCAGTTATTATTGTTTCCGTTCAGTATATAGGATGAAAACATGAACATAAATTTCATAGTCGATTACGAATAGATGATAATATGTTTATAATCGGGATACAACTCCACGTACCATTGTGAAATAATTATTCGTCTGGTTCACATAGAATGTCACACCAGACTCATGGTATATCCGACCAGACATCTCTAATGTGAAATATATTCGACCGGACTTTTTGCCTCTGTTCTATTGTTACTTTATCATTGTTATGTTATTGTAACTTAGTATTTGTTGGTATATACGTATGTTTCTGCACTGTTTATGTCTTGCTTCATGAAGAATATCCGACCAGACTTGCATTAATTATGGCTGGACATTAATCGCATAAAGAATGTCCGGTCAGGCTTCTCCGAAATCAGACCGGCGAGATATGTACTCTATCCTGCTTATTTTATCATTTTACTACGGTTGCTCTGTCTTATAGTTTTTTTATTACTACAATGTCATTACTGCTTTATTAGTACTATTAGTCATGTATGATTTTGCATTTTCTGACCATCTGGTTTTCCAAAATGTCCGGCTAGACATGCGATATGCCCGGACGGACATAAATGACATAAGAAAATGTTTGGTTTGGCTTCTCCGAAATCAGGCCGGTGAGATATATGTTCGATCATGCATGCCCAACAACCACTCTCACGTGGGTGAAACTCCATACGGGGATAAAAACATGCGGAATCGTTCAGGAGAGCAATCCCCTAACATCTCCGTCAGATACATAAAGCGGACAAAAACCTCATAGGAAAGAGAAGGCAGAAATGCACACCTTCATATTGTAAAACTTAAAAAATAAAAAGAGAAGCTGAATCCATGAAGTTGACATTAACTCACTTTCATTGGACCGGCTGTGCAACTAATATTTTGGGAGATTCTAACTTTTTATTTATATATTTATTTATTTATTGGACATATACCAAATGGAGTTGCATTTTTTTTTTCCGAATGAAAAAAGAACGTAGATAATGTGAAATAAAATGTTAATTAATTCTTAAAAAATAATAATAATCTTAGTTCTGTCGTATATAATTTTTATTCTTATAATTTTGCTATTTTTTTTTTTGTCTCCTCCACTTTTGGGCTAAAGGGAAAATATTCGGTAGCATCTTTCAGTTCACATTATATAAAATTACAGAATTATCGTAAGCACCATGTGGCAGTAATGGCTTCGAATCTAAACTTCAATTAATCTCACCAAGTTGTTATTTTGAAAAGTGACTTATTTTCTTTTAAAAAAATATTAATAAGTGAATATTTTGATTTATCAAAGATGAAGTTGAGTTATATGAATGCCACTTAATTCAGTTAATAAAATATTTTGAGTTGAAATAAGAGATACGACGATTCGAATTTTGCTTAACTTGGATGAGAATTGCGAAGGGACCATTTTTTTTTAAAAAATATAATGAGAAAAGATTTTAACTATCGGTGTAAAATGTTTTAATTTTTTTAAAAATGATATTCAAAATTTTCACGTTCCACAATATTAAGAGAAAACAAAGAGATGATATTATTATAACAAAAAAAGAAAAGAAAAGAGTTTTATGAAACAGTTCCCAAAATAACTTTGATACAGGACAGCTACAAGCGGTTAGTCCCACTGATTTGCCAGTTCCAGGAAAAAAATTGAAAAACTTCAATTGAAAGAAAATTAAGAAATGATATTTTTGTTGGTTAAGTTAACATTATTTTCCGAGTAGGGTTCATGATCTAATTTCCAGATCTTGAATTCGAATCCAGAGAATGTGTTTTTTATATGAACTTGAGACAATTTGAGATTTTACATGTTCCATTTAAGTCCTGAATGGATAATTTGACGGCGAAATTTTCAACAATTTAAAAAAAAAAAGTTAACATTATTACCTTATTGTTATTGGAGCAGTTAGCTTAAAAATAAAAAATAAAATTTATTGTAGTAGTCATTGTAAATGAATTGACCTATAGTTTTTATACAGTGATTCCAATGGCATTATCACTTGCAAAGGGCATGCTTTGCTGTTTCTATCATATGTTGTCACATGCAATGACTCATCGACTGAATATATTTCATCTCAACAGCATAATTTGGATTAAGGATATTACTAAATATTGTATAAGCTCTGAAGGTTTGACTTAAAAGATTGTGAGAGTGACTATAATTTATAAATGATTTTGCTATCAATAACTCTTATGTTGATGATTTCAGAGATTCCATCATATCTCTTTGCAATTATCGAGGAAATTAGTTGACTTCATATTCAATTTCGAGGTTAGCAGGTCATCCATCAAAATAAATTTAGATTCAATATACAAGTCAGTGGGGTAATTAAAAATTTGTTAAAATGTGTCTAATATTAGTGAAAATTTTGTTTTTTTTTTTAATGAAATAAGTTTACTTTGTTCCTATTAAAATGAAGAGTATCTATCATATTTTGTGAAAATCAAATTTTGCGTCAGCTGAATTAATTTTCCGACGGATTCCAATTAACACATTTCAGACTTTAGGAAGATTGTTGTGAATTAGCCATCCAACAAAGCCTGCGCAGAAGTAATAGACATTGATACCAATGATTCCCAGACTCAGAATCCATGAACTAACAATCATCTGCTGTTAATCAGCAGTAAATAAAAGTTAAAAAACTCAAAAATGGCATTTGGTTGGATGAGTTGAATTGATTATTGGAGATAATAAATATAGATAAATAAAATGTATAAATCATCGATTCACTCACCGATGCAAAGATGATTAGTCTGCCCGCTCCTTTCGATCCACCGAAAATGGAGACAATAGGACTCTGCACAATGGCAATGCACCTTGTCATTAGGTTTCACAGCCATCCTTCATCTTAAGGTCCAAGAAACCCTAAAAATAACAAAATCCAGATACTAATATTTTTTTCCTTTTTCAATACCTGCCTTATATATTGGCCTGCAAGAGTTCCTGTGCTGGTGGAGCTTTGTCCTGAGGCTAGTAGAGCAATTGCATAAGCAATCAAGCTCGATTTTCCCAACACATTCTGCAGAAAAAATATCAAACATGTTGTGTGAGCATTAATGATTGATCATGTGTTAATTTTGTTTCAGTTGTTGTGATTTTGGACCTGAAGGGGGAAAGAAGCTGAGTTAAGTGTCATATCACTGTTACATATCGACATGCATCCTGTGAAAGCATAAAAAAAAATTGATAATTAAAAATGTAATTTTGTACCAACAAATCATATCTTGAAGCTATATACTTTTCGGTGCTGATATTACTATCTCACATTTATGCCACGAACAGATTTGGGAACTTTTCCGGAGACACAAAAGTTGAGTGGAGAAACAAGTTGTGCCTGCATGTTAAGAATAGCCTCAGTTAAGCTTATGTCCAGCTTTCTTATAATACTCTATTTGTTATATGTTTGATATATATAAAAATTGTAGTACAAGCTATGTGATGGATCATATGGCATGACAAGGGCACCGAATAGGGCAATGGCATCGCCTGTGGCTCCTTGGCCGGTGAGCTTGAGTATAAACATGCCCTCGAGTCCATCAGCTGCAGGAAGCTTTACATAACTCATTTCACCAAAGAAACAACCAGCCATTATGAATACAAGGCACTTGAATCAATATTTCCAGCTTCCTCACCTACACATTATCAGAGATGTTATATAATGATTAAGAATATGTGTCAGGTTTAAACAAAATCTATAATAAATTTCATTTACTAAATTATAGTTTGATTATTTTTCAAAATATTAAATTAAATATGAAATAAGTTACCCCATATCTCTGCAGGCAAAGAAGCAGGAGAGTGCTACAACCGATGAGAAGATCTCCAAAGTCCAACCCAAACTGGGATATGGAACAGTATATTCAATTAAGTTCTGCTAGCAACCACAAGCAATACTTCAAATATTTGGGGTACTCAGCCCTGCATAATTCCGATTTCCGATAAATAATTGCCTGAACATTTCTCCTCTGTTTTCAACCGATTATATTACGCAAGGACAAAAGATAAACATGATCTTTTGAGATTATGTAGTTAAACATAAACATTATCTTCAAATGATTCTAAGATTCTCATGATTACTTAATTATTTGTATATATACAGCTTATTTATGTATCTCATATTATTATTTTTACTCTTAAATTAAGAATGTCCACATTAATCAGTAGATATAAAATCAATTTCATCATCTTTTAAATTACACATACAAAATCAGGCCGCTAAAATAGCATTACATTATTTTAATCAACTTGAATCAACAAAATTGACACAAATGACTTACAAATTGGGACATCTCATCAAATTGTTTCAGTTTTAAAGGTTTATACTGCTCCGTAGTGATTGAGTCAAGAAAGGAGCATTGCATCTCAATACAAATCTCAAAATGTCAATGTAAATTATTTATTAATTTTTCTTCATCTCTACTTTTTTGAAGTAATGAGAAAGACAAAAGCAGAGTTAATAGAATTAGCAAAGACATAAGGGGCTAGATGAAAGATCAGAAACACATAAACCTCAGTAAATGACATCAAAGAAATATGAGCATATTAATCATTAGGAATTGAGAATCAACACCCTCAAAAGAGCAAGTATTAGGCCCTTGTATTTAAAATAAGTGAAAAAAATAAATTGCGTCCAATCCTCATGAACTGGAAAGTAAATATAATCAGTGCAGTAATAGTCACCACTCACCAGCAGATTGCCCAAAATTCCATCCTCACACTTCCAGTTGTCTCAGTTTTCAGCATAACTAGTTTCTCTTGAATCTCAAATTCCTCTTTTTTTTTGAAAAAGTTGGAAACCCCGCCGCCAAACCACCCGACTTAAGCGGAGCAGGTAAAACCCACAACTGTCTCAGACTCTTACAAGAAGTGCACCCCTGGATTCGAACCTAAGACTTAGACAACAAAATCTCAAGCCTTATGCCACCAAGCCACACTCCTTGGAGACGTCGAATTCTCCACACAATAATAACATTTTATGGTTCATAATTGGTTTTACCTTCATTACTTCCCTAAACCTATACTCCATACCATTTCTTATTCTTTTATGAAGTCCATCATCCAACAAATTAGCTTCCCCTGCTGCATTCAGGCCATCGAAAACTAACTTATATGTATATTCTCTAGGTACTGAACCCCCATCAACCAACTCAACCAGAAAATTCCTGGCCTCCAACACCCTTCCAGCTTCACACAAAGCATGTATAATTGGAGTATACGAACTCGAGGTTGGTACCCCATGATTCATATTTTGCATCCTCCTCATAATTTCAATAGCCTTATCAATCTGATTCACTGCACTATAATACCTAATAAAAGAATTATAAGTAACCCGATTTGGAACACAACCCTTTTTATTCATATCCTCAAAAAGTTCCAAGGCCCTCTCAATCCGATAGGTCTTGCAACAACCATCAATCAAACAGTTATATGTTACAACATCTGGAACAAAACCCTTAAACAACATTAACCGAAACAAGTGATTAGCTTCCCATATCCTTCTCCTAATAGCCTTTCTACACCCGGTTTGCATACCATACTTGCAATATGAACTAATCAATATAGTATAAGTATACACATCAGGGGGACACCTAAACCCCGGTAACTCCATTTGTTCCAACAAAAATCTTGCCTTGTTAAAGTTCCCAACTCGACAAAGAGCATTAATAACCACATTATAAGCATAAACATCAGGTTTACAACGAAACTGCTTCATCCGATAAAATGTAGCCAATGCTTCATTAACCAGTCCTTCTTCACCTAGGACTTTTATCAAACAGGTGATGGTGGAAGTATTAACAAGCCCCCCATTTCCTCTTCTTGACATTTCTTTGAGAAAATCCAAAAGACCCTTTGTGTTATTTCCTCTAGCCAATACAATACCCATTTCTTTACAAGTCATCTCATTATGAAGAAACCCGAAAAAGTTTTCAACCCAGTAATAAAACTCGGTGGCTTTGTTGAGTCCAAGAGTGACCTTATGTGGGTCTCTGTATGCTGCAGGGCCAAGAACAAGGACGTTGTTGGTAATATTGTGAGCTTCTTTTTTGAGGTTTCGTTGTTTCAAAGGAGCCCGGTGGCGAAAACCCTTTTGGCGGCCGATGGAGCGAGGGGACTGAAAGAAGAATTTAGGGATTGATTTGAGTACATCAGTGACTGATTCGACGGTGAATGGATTTTGAGTTTGGGCTGTTGAAGCTGCAAGTTTTGCATCAAATGGGACGTTTTTGAGCATAAATGGAAGTAGTTGGTGTACTAGACAAGTGTGCTTAGAGTTAAGAGGTTTCGACATGATCACGATTGCTTGCGGCTGATAAAAATTCTTCAAATTTTGTCAAAATGTCACTAAAAACTGATTTTCAGTGAAATCTTCAAATATAAGCATTCGCTCTTAACTCAATCCAACTTATAGGTAGAGTGACGTTAATTTCATATTACAGCCAAACTCATATACGACTATAGTAGCTTCCAAAAAGCAAGAATAAACAAGAAAAATAAAGTTGATGGTGATATAATATTCTCATTAAATAAAATAATGAGACTTCGAACTTTAATATATATATATTTTTTGGAATTGTTGAAAATTCCGCCTTCAAACTATTCTTATCTAAGGATTCTTATTTAAAGGTACGTTTGGTTCAACGAATGGGAGGGGGAGGGATTTTAATGAAGGGGAGGGGATGGAAGGGAATAGATTTTAATTAAATATATGTTTGGTTCAAAGGATGAGATGTGAGAGTTTTTAATTAGATATATGTTTGGTTCAAGAAGGGAGGGATGAGATTTTAAAACTAATTTATTATTTTATCCTTATAGCATTTTATAAATAAAATTAAAACAATATAGGCTTATATTATCTTTGAATTAAACAAAGAATAAAATTGAGGAAGAGAGAGCGTACCTGAGAAAAGAGAGAAGAATTGAATGGTCAAGCAAATATAAGAGAAGATAATAAGAAGAATTGAATGATGAAGCAAATATAAGAGAGATTTGTAATTAGGACAATTTTGGATTTTAATGTATAAGTATTGATAATTTAGTCAATATATTTAAAATTTTAATTGCTCAATTTCTCTTCTCTCCAAAAACCCCCCACTTTTGGAGGGAATCTAAAATTGGCTGATGAGGGATTTTTCTCCCCTCCCCTCCCCTTAAATAAATTAAACCAAACAAACATAATTTAAAATAACCACTCATCTCTCCTCCAAAATCCCCCAACCAAACACACTGTAACGGGAGCAGGTAAAACTTCCGACTGTCTCAGGCTCTTACAAAAAACAAACTTCCTAAATTCGAAATTATAACCTAAAGATCAAATCCTAAATCACACCCCATTCGTACTTCAACTTATTTTGAGGGAACACAAAAATTAAGTAATTTGGCCAGATGCCTATGTCCAAGAGAGAATGGGAGTAACCACAATCTCTCAAGAACACACTGTAAATCTCTCACAAGAACAAGACTTGAATTAGAATAGACTTTGCTCAAATCAGAATGAGTTGAAAGCCTTTTAACCTAATCATTTATAGATGCTCTCTTGATCTGAATCCCTCATGGATTCACTTGCTTGTTCGTGTCATATTTGAACTCTTTTACTCATTAGGATAAGCCATTACTTACCTGAATTACAATCGAAAAAGTCATTTCTCTTAATAAAATTAGGACAATGATATACTTATTAATATGTCATTTCTCTTAATAAAATTAAGACAATGATATACTTATTAATATGTTTCCCGATTTATCTCAACTCTCTCACAGTGAGAGAATTGAGATAAAATTAGAGAAAAATGTTGATAAATTTAGTATTTTTGATAAAATTAGGATACTAACTCATCTTCATTGGGTCTGATGTCTCATCTTGTAGATTCTCAAATAAGTCTTGGACCATTATCGGATCGGGCTTCAAAAAATACGATCTTACCAAGAATAACCCAATGACAATCCAAAGATCCTTAATTTAACCCAATAGATTGGGCTTGAGGCTTAAAAGCTTTGGGCATGGTTCAACGACATATGTTAAAAATCTATTGCCAGCATCTATTCCACAGTTTTCGATATCAATAAGTTTACAAGTTGATATCGGAAACTCAAAATGTATTTTTTTTTCCCGTCAGATCAGTATACATGTCTGTCTTGCTGTACACCTTCCTTCGGATGAAACATGAATACTGCCATCGGGTTCAAATTTCCTGGTATAGCCCTTGAGAATTGGAAAAAATTTCACCCGTAACAGATGATGAGTCCAAATCTGAATTTAGCTAGGATATTCTAATAAAAAAAACTATTATCATGAAGGACTTGTTCATCACTAGAAATACGGAAAGTAAACTCAAAAAGAAATAATACACAAAACTTATGAGCTACATTGTACTACATATTAACATTTAGAATTTTCTTTAAAAAAGAGAGAATACAATGAGGGAAAATATGCAATCCATCCATCTTGATCTGAAATCCATCCAATGGGGACATTCGAACAGCCGATGCATAGGGTCTTTTAGACGACACTGCGGAAGAAGTCCGCTGGTATGGATGGAGGCAGTACTTCTTGGCAACACATTTATACTGAGATGCAGCAGCAGCAAATCATACATCAAAACTTTGAACTAAGAAGAATTATCAAGCAAAATGAAAGAGATATTTCCGCGAAACTGAGTAATGTATTACCTTATGCAGGCTGTATTTTTCCCTGATGGCAGATAAAGTAGAACTATGGCTGTTACAGCATAGGCGGTGCAGATCTTTAACACACTCAATCAAGTCAGAAGGCTGGTAAAGTGTGTAATGCTGCAATGTGGAATTCTGTACCAAAACAATTAGATGGTATGTAATCATCAGCTATTAAAAAAAAAAACAAAAACACTGGCAGATTGTTTATGATTTGATGCATAATTGCATACCCAAGGTCTCTTTGACGGAAGAAGTATGTATTTTGCCAAGAATATTGCAGAAGCAGCTACAAGTGATGGAGCATGACAGAGCATACTGTACTCGAGAAGAGATAATTCTGTAAGGTAGTTAGCTAAGCATTCCAACTGCATTGATGGAACCTGGCAAAAAGCAAATAAAACTGGCTTAGGCTTTTGAAGGAAAGACACAAAGAACAAAAAACATTTCATGTAATTGAAACAAATATGATGGCAGAATTATTGATCAAAGTTACAGTGTTTTGGCGAATATTTTTCTGCTTTACATTTCATCCTCCTATGAGTACCTATCATTATTAATAATTAATTATTCGTACTAGTCATATCAACATTGTCCCTTGAGCAACATTAAGTTTGGAACTTTTAATAGAAACTAGAGCTATGAACAACCATACAACATAATGGCCAAGGAATTTCTGATCCACGGAAGAACTGTTATTTGACCATTCCATGCATCAGGACAAACCATACATCATAATGTGAAATCAACTTTTAGATAGATACCTCATTAATCCCTTGAGCAGCACGAACAAATCGCCTACATCCCATTTCAGTGGATCACAAGTCAATCACAGAGCACAGTGAACAAGCAAAAAATTTCGAAGAAATGGTTACAAGTTTTTTACCTTAAGAAACATTTAGCTGTGGGTGCTGTCATTTCAAATTTTAAGTAATTTAAAACGGAAGATTCCATTTCCAGAACCTGAATAATCACAAATGCTGAATCATAATGCAGGCTAGGTGGAAAAGCAACAACAGAGGAAGGCCATTAGAAATGCAGAGCTCAGAAAAAGAAAGAAACAATACCTCCTCCTTGAAATAAGTGTTATCCGTTATGAAGCAAAATTCCTCCACCTGAGGTGCACAAATCTCTTCGTACTTTCTGCAAGTTGGTCATTTTGTCAATAATATCCATGGAGGTGAAAGTGTTATATCATCAAAGTTGAGATATATGTAAGAAAGAAAAAAAAGTGCAGGAAGGGGGAAGTTTTCTTACGCAGCAATCATCATGCAGGCAACACCAAGCAACTGTAGGCGCTGCCTATTCATTGGATTTCCTGAAAGATATCGATCTATGTAGTTTATGGTCAAATACAACGTATCAGGTACAAGTCTGTATTCTTCAGCAACCTGCAATTAAAGTTAGAAATTCAGCTTTCACAAGCTAAAAATGATAAAAGGTGATGGTTCTATCAAAAAGAATTCTGACTGTGAAAGTAATCATAAGAGTTGATATTTATCAAAGCAGATATAGGAAATTCTAAAATAGGTAGTGGTATAAGGAAATAAGTTACCTCCACAAGCCAATCAATCAGTATTGCACGCATGCTGGCGTTTATGTCTTTCTGAATTCTTTCCATGAAGTCTACTGAAGGCCTTTTCTTTGCCTGAAGGGTAGATAAAAAATTCACAATTCAATTGTTGAATGGAAAAACCATTTGATCCCCACGTAAAATAAGTGTTTCCAATAACCATATGAAGTCCTACTATGGAGAGACTGAATCTATATGAATGAAATACAAAATTCCGGTCTGCCATAATATAATTATGGGATGCAGCAAAATCTTTAAAATAGAAAGATGGATCAAATTATTTGTTCTTTTAAAAGAAAAGTGGCTTCCTTTCAAATTATTTAGGCATAGCCAGTAACCACCACTTCCTCTTGAAGATCCTTTCTTTCCTTTATACAGAACTTCTGAGTAGTGATTGTGCTAAGATTTATATATATTCATGTAGTACCTTTACTCCCTAATAACTTGAAATGCTATTTATTGTCTTTTGAAAAAACTACATGTTATACAATTAAACTAATATCAATTCCAGTATTTAAGTAAAATTCTAGTTGCAGTTATTAACCAGAAGAGAGCTGAAATAATAATATGTGGATGAAGATGGAAAACCTCAGATGCACGTAAGTGCTTATAGATATCACAGGCAAAGGTTGCACAAAGCTGCGGATCCATGTAATTGTCGTCAACGCTAACAATTTTATCATTTGCTTCCATCTCAGCCAATGCATCTCTACTGCAGACATTATCTGTAAGAAATTAAATAGACTTATTAGGAATACTTAAAAGTCCTGAGATTTTTTTAGGAGAGGATCCTAATTCCAGTGTTTAATGGCTGTGAAGTTACCTGTTCTTTCTGTATGATCCGAAATATTGAGGTTTCTGAGAGTGTTCCTATCAATAGAATCAAGCGGTGGAACATCATTGCTATCTAAATATTCAACTTCAGGGCTCTTAAAAGAATCACAAACCGACATTGACTCATCCATAGAAGCTGAATTCGCATCCGATTTACTAGGAGAATCATCCATGCTGCAAGAGACAGGGAGAACAGCAGGAAAGCTGGGGAAGTTTGTTTTCGAATTTTCATCACTTCTTGGCAAAGATTTGATCTTACAAGGAACAGGAACAGCTGTGCTTGTTTTCCCATTTGAGGATGCAGGTAAAAAGTTCCCAGAGATACTTGTGTTACCATTTCTGGCTGCAGGTACCTTCTTGGCCTTGGCAATTTTGGTCGAGCAGGGTACCTTCACGCATGAATTATGTTAATGAAGGCCTCAAAGAGAAACATAATGACGTAAAATTCAGTAGCTAATGTATTTTCTTGCTATGTGAAAATTCAGTATCTGTTTAATTCAGGCTCTCCATTTTCATCCTCATTAACCTAAATCCTAAATTAGAATATTTGACTAGCCGCATTATGAAATTACTTGCTTCCCAAATTTGATCTTTTTCCTCTGTTATTCAAAATTACAAAATTAAATCACAATTCCTTGATTCTCTTCGATTCTGAGTCCACACTATTACTAAAAAAATAAGCTTTCTGTATAACTATTTAAAGAAACAGTATATAAATATCATCCACATTTTATTTTCTTTCTATTTTCTCACCAACCGTTCATGTTGAGACCAAAGTACTACTGAATTTTTTCAAAATAATAATGATAATAATAAAAACGAAGCATTAAAAAAAAAAAACCGTTAAATATGAATGCCTTAAAAATCACAAAAACAAATTTCGTTAAAAAAAAATGCAAATTATCCAGACCCCAAAGAGATATACTAAGCTGAAACATCATAAGTTCTTTTTTTTTCCCTTCATTTTCTGTCAGACCAAACAAATACTGAAGCAATCAATCAATAAAAACCCACCAAAACGGACGATGAAAGCGAGCTTTTTGAACCACTTTGAGCCACGCTCCTTTGATTGGTGACGTTACTGAGTGGAGCTCGCTTCTTTGCCAAATGCGGAGGGAACGCCGTGTACTTGCTGACATTCTCCGACGATGACGCACGTCGCTTTGCCAAAGACGGAGCCGTCGATGACGAAAACGATGAACGCCGGTTCTGCGTCGACATTCTCTTTCGTTCTTTTAGCAAGAACAAGAAAGTAAATTAAGACAAGAAACGTGTATTTTAACTTGACAAAAAAAGAAGAAGAAGAAAAGAGTCTGTTTTGCAGGAGAGAGATTTAATATTTAATATTTAATATTTTAATATTTAATGGCGCATTTGAGAGGCGGGGGGAAGAAGGTGATTTGAATTCTTGAGAGATCTGGACCGTTGATCCTGCTCGATAAACGTTAGGGAGCGTCTTGGCGGGCCCCACACAGTAAGTGTTCGGAGTCAAAAGGGCCAGGAACGGGTATTTTGTGGTAACCTCTTGGGGAAATTTTAAAATTGGTCTGTCTGTCATTTGGTTCCAAAGTCACAGGTTATGTTTGATAGTTTTGAATTCAAATTTCAAACGGTCACTGGATCTGTCTTCATTCACTAGCTAGCTTGCCGTATGGTATGCAATAACAATACAAACAATATATATATCTATATATATATATATATATAATAAAGGAGAATGGTGTTGGAGGAAAGAGAGTGTATCCAACGGCTCTCTTTATGTGGTTTAATTGACGGCCCATATCATTTCATTGGTAATTGGATGAAAGATAGTGAATTGATTGATGGAAATGGTAAAAAAATTTCAAATTTTCAAATTAAAAAATAGAAAGTTAAAATAAAATCATTTAATTAAAAAATAAAATCATTTAAGGGTCAAATTCTGTAACACCGTGCCGTAGGTACGGGCAAAAACTAGTTATATATATATAACTACTAGTTTTATACAAACATCATGATGTTATTAATATCGGGACAGAATAGTTTAAAAGATCCAAAATAAAAAATACGAACTCTAATATTTTAAAAAATAAAAAATAATACATTAAAATTTGAATTCATATTTTTCTTGATCTTTTGGCCCATCATGATGATTTTATTAATATCAGAACAATTTGTATAAGATTAGTCCTCTATCCGTTTTCCTAGAAAACTTTGAAATAATCATATGCAAAAATAAATTTTCACTTTATCATGTGGAAAAGTTAACAATTTTCAAACTTTAAAGTGGAAAAAAAAAAAAGAATGAATTCAAATTTTTGATAGTAAATGGTATTTAAGTTATTTAACAGGTGGAAAAATAATAATTTCCCATTAAAAGAACAACTAAAACAAAGATGAGGATACCACCAAAGACGCATGCCAAAAATGTGTTAAAGATTTTTGAAAATCATCTGTACAATCTGTCTTCGGTTCATTTGTCTGGCAAATCGTGAACAAGGAATAGCTAAGCTACAGAACATAGGCCTAAACTCACCGTATACAAGGAGCACTGATCCTCCCCCCTCCCCCTGCAAAATCTCTCATCTTGTCTCCTTATAGAATTACAAAAGTACCCATTTGTTTAAAAAAATTTCCAAAACAAACATTTACATGTATCTTGTTGAAGAATTATTTTATTAATTAAATATATTTATTTTGTTAAATTTCCAAAATAAAAATTTACATGTATCTTGATAAAAAATTATTTTATTATTTTATTAATTAAATATATTTATTTTGTTAATTGTTTTTTTTTTAAATCTAAAACAAATCTAAGACATCTATATTGGAAAACACATCATGTTTTTAAACATTTTCATGATTACCACATTAAGTTTGTAAAGCATCATCACTTAATAATTGTAATTTTTTGAAATTAAAAAAAATAATAATAAACTTATTCTCATGCACTATAAAAAAATTATTTTATTTGGTTAAATTATATTTTTTTAATACATAAGTAGTGTTAATTAAATTAAAAAATAAATCAAAAAAATAGATTAATAGATACTGTAATATTTATTAACAAAAATCATAAAATCTTACAATTATAAATTTATAAAATAATTTATAAAATGATAAAGGGAGTTATAATTAGTATATAATTATTTTTAAATTAATATATAAATATATAAATTTTACCATGTATAATAATTGAGAGTCATTTAACATAATATGAGGGGTATTGTGGTAAAAGCAATAGGAGACAAAGGAGGGGGGAGATGGCAGGTGGTGTCAGGAGGGGGGTGATGATCAATTTTCGTATACAAGTATGGCTCTGTCACAAAATATAGAGTTGGGATTGGGAAAGTGGGTTTTGAAATCTAACATCATTTAGAACAAAAACAAGGAACTGCTAGCAACAGCACACTGAAATGGAAATGCAGACGCCTACTCACTCAGGTCTTGAAAAATCTCTGGTGGTATTGAACTGGAGCAGTGCTTTTTTGCCGCGTATTTGTACTGTTGCAGATAGAAAGCACATCAAATATCAAACATCAAACATAGAAATAAGAATTACAAGCATAAATTTGTCGGACCGAACAAACTCATTGAATTTCAAGAATGATGGAGCTGAAAGTAGCTCTTCAATAAATAAGATGATACTTGGGTTTCAAGAACCATACTATGTTTCAGGATTGTAATACCCTATTTATTTTTAGATGACATGATGGAACAAATCTAATCACTTGAATGCAATCTTTGAGATTTGCGTGTTCAGTTATTTTCACCCGCATGCAAAGTTCACGATTCAAGTTCAGGTTTCAATATTAGGTGTACATTTACTAGCAAAGTATTTGAGTGCTGATAAAGGTCTGTGCATGCAAGAATTGTTTTAAAATGTCTATCAGGCAGATTCATATAATTCCAGGAATTCACCTTATGCTGACTGTACTTCTCCCTGATTGCAGACAAATTACAGACACCACCATTACAGAAGAGATGATGCAGTGCCTTTACACAGTCACACAAATCAGAGGGTTGGTAGAATGTGTAATGAACCAATGTAGAATTCTGTATCACAAGAAATACAAAATTAAAATGTGTAATGCGAGTATAAAAAAGACAAATAGAACATCTGCAACAAGGAAAGTGCCAATGTTTTTTCTCATATACCCAAGGTTTTTTGGACGGGAACAGGATAAAATTCGCCAAGAAAGTAGCAGCGGCAGCGATTAGTGATGGGGCATAACAAAGCATGTTGTACTCCAGAAGTGATAATTCCAAAATGTAGTTGGCCAAGCACTCGAATTGCATTGATGGGACCTACAAAGGGCAGTATGTGTTACCACTGAATGGTATGAAGTTTTTAATAACAGCCGTTATTGGACCAACAAAAATCAGTGCCTTTAACATCTTAAACAGAAGTTGATACAAGAAGAAAGATAGCAGCGACCATAGGAATGACCACTATAGTAACCGTGGCTGATATTATATGATTATGGTATTTTGTTATATTCCCAGGGGAAAAAAGTAAAGCAAAAGGTAATGAAATACAAAATACCTTGTTACCTCCTTGAGCAGCACGAATATAACGCCTAAAATTTGCAAAAAAAAATCTAGTCAATACCAAGATTTGCATACAAGGTTGATATTTCAATGAGAACAGAAACATTACATCAAAAAACATTTAGCTGTTGGAGCTGACATTTCAAACTTCAAGTAATTCAATACAGAAGATTCCATTTTTAGAACCTGCAGCAAGTAAATTGCTCAATGCTACTACATTGAAAGAAAACAAAGCAATTTAAATAAGAATTCAAAACTGCAAAGTCAGCTGATGAGGAGTAGAACCCTAACCTCCTCTTTAGGGTATGTGTTATCTGTAATATAACAAAGCTCTTCCACCTGTGGTGGGCATATCTCCTCATATTTGCTGGCAACATAGTCATTTTTCTAGTTATTATCCAGAGTCCTATCCTAGTGCACATGTAAATGTGCACACACAAACACACACAGATTGCTTAGAACACATGAGCAAAATGTAAAAATTTTCTTACGCTGCAATCATCATGCAAGCCACACCAAGCAGTTGCAACCGTTGCCTAATTATCACATTGCCAGAAAGATAACGATCTATGTAGTTAACTGCCAAAAATAGAGTTTCAGGTACAAGCCTGTATTCTTCAGAAACCTACAGTTACAGAAAGTTAAAATCACCAATCACCCAAAAGAAAGATCTACAACTAATCTCTTAGAAAATGTAATGAATGTCAGATAATATTGAAAATGCACTTTTATAATGTGGAGAACCCTAGTTATCAAATAATAAGTGGTGGTCATAAGATAGCAACACTAAAATGGTAGGTTGGGACAGGGGTGAGTTTCTTGTATTATATAAATCCCTGGCAATATCACCACCAAGCATAATTTACCTCCACTAGCCAATCAATGAGTATTGCACGCATGCTGGGATTAATGTCTTTCTGGACCCTTTCCATGAAGTCCCTGGTAGGCCTTTTCTTTGCCTGAAAATCACAAAGATTCATTAAATCAGATGAAGAAAAAAGTGGGAACATTTACATGGATATACCTCAAAATCAGAACATACATCTCATATTAGAATGGAGGTTTAATTCTATGCGAAATAAATGGTCAAAACTATCGAAGAAAGAGCTACTCAAATTCATAGTGTCCTACATCCCAAGCAAACGTTTATCTATGCTGGAGTTAATATAAGAATGAATAAAAATAAAACAGCACCAAAATTATGCAAGGATCTATAAAAATGCAGTAGTGCATAGTGACATGGTGAAGTCACTTGATATTTTATGATGGTATATTTGATTTATTCATTATTCAAAGATATAACTTGGAAAGAAATAGTAAAAGTTATATTTAGATTTTAACGAAAAGAAATAGTGAATTGATATAACCAAGAATGTTAAATTTACACCAAAATGATCTTAAGTACTTCTATTAAATGTATGTATATAGTAGTGACAGGAAAATTAAGAAAGCAAAAGAAAAATATCAAGTATAATATAAATTAACAAAGATGCCCAACCTCAGTTGCACGCAAGTTCTTGTAAATGTCACAAGCAATGGTTGCACAAAACTGAGGGTCCTTGATATTGTCATCAATATCAACAAAACCATCAACCACTTCGATCTCTAAAAGAATGTCTCTCTTGCAAGTCTTCCCTGAAATCCATGTAGCAGAAACAAACATTAAATCACCCAGGAAAGTAAAATTTGTTGATGTGTCGTTTTCTGTTTAAGAAAAAGGTAAAATACAATGGCCAACTATATATGACATATGAATTGAACAAAAGAATAAACACAAGGGAAAGATTAAATTAGATTGAGCATATATATCCCTGAAAAGGATAAAAGAGAAACCTTTTCCTTGTTCATGATCTGAAATGTTGAGAGAGCTGCTCCTCCTCTGAATAGATTTAACTTCTGAAGAATCCTCTCTGTCTATATATTCAAATTCTGGACTATTTAGGGAGTCGCAGGTAGACATGGTCTCATCCAAAGAAATGGAACCACCAACTGATGTGCTTGGAGAAATACTCGTGCACCTCGGCACCATAATCGCAATACTGGGAGCAGGAATGGCTCTAGCTGTAGGAAGATCAATTCCAGGAGAAATTGCATACTTCACAATGACATCTGCTTTCGCACTCAAGGTAGCAGGCAAAGTGTTTCCAGAAAGTCCTTTATCATGATAGTGAGCAGAAGATTCTTTTTTCTTGGCAAATTTAGCCGAACATGGCACCTTTAAAATATAAAAACATGGTCAATTTTCATTCAATGTATTAAAATAAATTCTACCCAAATCTGAAAGTAAACTCAGCAAGGAAAACTTATGGTTGGTCAAATCATATGTGAACAATCGAACTGAATACTCTACGATGATTAAGGGGCACTTGGACACCAGACTGAAACCCGGTCCTCCCAAACTGGATAGACATCATTTCAAAAGCACATTTTAAACCACTAATGTAATGATTCCAATATATGTAGTTATCCATAAAGATAATACTAGAATTCAAATCTTATAAACTCAGTACATGCATCTTAAAACTTAACTAACATTGACATAATCATAAAACAACACTGTCTCCACAACAGTCAAATCACAAAAAGAAATTGTCAAAACATATCAAGTTTTGCAGTAACTAAAGAAATGGTTAATAGAGAGCTGAGAGAAATATCTAACCCAAGGCCCAAAAAACAAATTTGAAAAACAAATTTTAAATATTTGATATCATCTTACAATAAGTTAATCATATCATGCAATAGGTAGGTTTAGAACTCCATAGATGTTAGTAATGCAGGTTGATTTTTGGAACATGATACCCACAATTAGAAATGATAATCCCTGGCCAAAAGGAGAGAAGATAAAGATAATTTGTATTAAAACAAGTAATGGAATATTGAACATAGTGGTTCAACATCAGAAATGAGCATGGACTATAAATTAGGAAAATCATTTACACAGTTGTCAACTATTTAAACCACTACTTCATTATGCATAATCATAACTTGACCCAGTTTCTTGATATTTAAAAAAAAATTAATAATAATCAAAACTAGTACATAGGCTTCTGTAATTCTTGAAAAATAAGTAATCAATATTAAAAAGAGCCTAAACATCATTCATTACAATTACAAACAAACATTAAGCATCAACAAAAATTACTAAAAAAACAAAAAACAAACAAAAAGCAAAAAGCAATTTTTTAAAGAATACAAATTCAATAAACCCCAAATTAGAAACACCCACAAACCAAACTAACAAGTACTCGAAAAAAAATAAGAAGAAGAAGAAGCACGCACGACAATGGGCTTTGACTGGGTGCCGATGACCCGAGAACCGGCTCGAGACCCATCCCTCTGGTTGGTTATATCGGAAAGAGCCGGTCGCTTCTTGGCCAATTGCGGCTTCAATATGGCGATTTTCTTGATGTGGTTTTCAGAAACCGATGGTGGCATCCTGGACGTTGTTGATGACGACGAAACTAGCGGGCGGTGATTTCTTGCCGACATTTCAGACCCAGCCCCAGCCCCAGCCCCAGCCTTAACCAAAATTCCCTGCAAGATTCGGAAATAATGTAATTAATAAAGAATCAAGAAAGTATAAAATTTAAAGAAATTGAAGATTATATGATAACGCAACGTTAATTACTCTTTAATTTGAGATTAGGGTTTTCCTGTTATGGAATATCAAGATTCTTGGAGGGTCTCAGATTTTCCAGAGCGAGCGAGAGGATGACGGGGAAATTTTTTAGATGAGAACTAAAAAACCGCGAAAAAAATGTTAGTTAAAAGGAAATGAGATCCTGATCGTTGACTGTGTTTGGAGAGATATGGACCGCTGCGTTGAGCACGTGATGATGATAAAGGGTATGATAGGATATGACAGAGGTATATCAATATCTTTATCGGATTAGTTTAATTAATTATCACAAAAATATTACATTTCACATAAAAAAAATTACTTTTATTTAAATAAAAATATCAATATTTATATTCAATTCATCTTATTAATGAATATAAAAAATTATCAAAGAGATTTTACCATCCATAATGACAAGAGCAACGGTATACATACATAAAGTTTTACTTAAAATTTTTACACCACTCTCACTGTAACTACAGCGAACTACAGTAACTCATGTTGGCGACTTGGTCGCATAAATGGATTTTGATGATGCAACGAGAGTGAAGACTTCGACGTGATTTAACGGACATTACAAAAAGATGATAATGAAGTCAAAATATTGATGAAGAGCTAAAATAAGTGATATGATGATCAAGAGAGCAAAGATGATAAAGAGGCAAAAAGATGGTGAAAAAGTCAAAGAATGAGCCAAGTAAGATGAAGATCAAAATAATGATTAAGAGCTAAAACTATTGTAAGTGAGTTTATTCAAATGTTTCAAAGCTCTTAGGAATCATACATTTTGCATCACTTGCATTTAAAATGGCTTAGAATGCTAAAAGAATCATTTGCATTTTATTTGCACCAAAATGAACTTCATGCACAAGTGCATCGGTAAATGATCTTCTAAAAATTATCAAATGGTTGAATTAAACTTCAAATGATATACCATTAGATAGATATGTGTCTCTAGTTTGCTACGGTTCAAACGAAACACAATTCCGATGTATAGAACTTTTTCTAGAGCCATTTTACTACAACATGTTCAGATGTACGTTTTCTGCATACATGTCACATTAGAAAAATTATATAAAATTCATCTTAATGTTTTTGGAGCTGAATTTTTTACATAAGCTAGATCTATATGTCTATTTTATGTAGAAATTTACGGATTATGATTTGGAATTTTCTAGAGAAAGTTATGGCCAAATTACTGAGTGCCGTCAGTCTTGACTGGTCATCAGAACAGGCACACCGGTCTCAAAACCGGCATACCGGTCTCTGTAACCGGCATACCGGTTCCAGAACTGCCAACGGTCAATTTTTGAGCCGTTAGACCGGCATACCGGTCCCATACCGGTTCCAGACCCTAAAACGGCAATAAACGGCTAGTTTTGTGCAAAATCTATAAATTCATCATTTTCCTCATTTCTAACATACCTCTTGCACATATATTCATCATATAATCATGTCAAAATATTCTTGAGAGTTTATAACCATCTTCAAATCATTTTACACTCTCTATATTTGAAAAAGCTCATATTTCATCTTCATATTCATATTAGTGAGCTTTGATCATTTGGGTAACCAACTCACACAATCTTCTTAATATTTGTGAGTGTTCAAGTGTGTTTTAATTCTTTCTTAACAAAACACTTGTGATTTGTGAAATCCCATTTGGTTGGGTAAGTTGTAAAGGTTGTGAGTGCGCCTACGAACAAAACTCAAAGTTGTAAAAGGTTTGGAGTGCACCTTTGCGGAAAACTCTTGGTTGCGAGTGAACCACGGAAACTCGATTCTAGTGGAAATCTTCAAGCAAGGCTTGGGGGAGTGGATGTAGGCACGTTTGGTCGAACCACTATAAATCTCGGTGTCGTATTTCTCTTTCCCTTAACTTTTACTTATTTGCAAGTTTATTTACATTTATATTATTGAATAGAAAACTTGCATAAAGGTCATTATTTACAATAGAGAAAATTAACCTAAGAGCCTATTTGGTAATAAGAGCTTAAAATCGGCAAAGATTTTATAATTCCGCATTTGTAGCGATAACCCAATTCACCCCCCTCTTGGGTATAGAGAGTCTTTGTCGCTATTACTTGTAGGTACTTTCAGTTGGTATCAGAGCGAGGTTTTCTCAAGAAAGATTTAACCGTCCGAGATTAGATCATGGCATCTACAAGCAACTCGTCAAATCTTGCCGAGGGATTTTCAACGACTAGACCTCCGTTTTACACCGGAACGGACTACAATTATTGGAAGATGAGAATGTTGAATTATCTCCTTGCCGTTGATCCGCAATCCTATTTGGTTATCACACGAGGTGCAAAGGGGCCAACGAAGAAGGATAGTAATGGGGTTGATATTCCAAAACCGAGCTTAGAATGGGATAGTGAGGATGTAAAAATAGCCTCACAAAATGCTAAGGCACTCAATCAACTCCTATGTGCCATTGATCGGGATCAAGTAAGCAAGCTTCCGGAATGTGGAAACGCATATGATTTATGGAAGTCTTTGGAAATGGTCAATGAGGGCACAAGCCAAGTGAAGGAATCGAAGATCAACCGGTTCATGTGCGAATTGGACAATTTCAAGATGGAATCCGGGGAAGAAATTGATCACATGATTTCGAGGTTTACGGTCATCATCAATCATTTGGGAGCCTTGGGAAAAGTCATCGGGACATCGGATCAAGTGAAGAAAATTTTGAGATCTCTCCCGAAAAAGTTTAGATGCTATACCTCCTCCATTAGAGAAGCAAACGACATAAACACATTAAAGATGGATGATTTAGTTGGTAAATTGCTTGAGTACGAAATGTAAATCAAAATGGACAAAAAAGAGGAAGATGAGAAAAGGACAAGGAAATCCTTGGCCTTAAAAGCAAGAAGAAAAGATGAGTCAAGCTCAAGTGAAGGAGAAGATAGTGATGATGAGTTGGCTCAAATAAACAAGAGCTTCAAGAAACTTCTTAAATCCGTAAAACAAAAGGGAAAATCAAAGACGGATGAAAAGAATGAAGAAAAGTGGCCGCGGAAGAACAAGAAAATTATTTGTTATGAATGCGACAAACCGGGTCACATAGCTACCGATTGCCCATTGAGGAAAATGAAAGGAAAATCAAAGAAAAAGGCAATGAAAGCTACTTCAACTTGGAGCGATAGCGATTCAAGCTTATCCGAGGAAGAAGAAGAGATCCAAGAAAGAACAAATCTAGCATTCATGGGCATCACGGATGAGAACTTCCACTTCAAAATTGAAGAAGAATGCGAGGAAGAAGAGGTACACAATTCTCAAGATTATAATGATTTACTTGATGCTTTTAATAGCTTAAAAGAATTGTGTGATATGTTTAAAAAGAAATTTAAGATAGTTAAAAATGAGCATGCTATACTTAAAAATGAACATGCATGTTGTTTAGATAAAATTCATGTTGTAGATAATGAGATTAATGCTTAAAGGCCAAACATGAAAAAGAAATTGCATGCTTAAATAATGAAAATGCATGTTTAAAGATTAAAAAGCTAGAACTTGAAAATGTCATATCAAATATGTCATCTAGCTCTAAGACATGTGATTGTGAATCTATATTGAATGAAAATGTCTTATTAAATACTAATATTGTAGATTTGCAAAACATACTTAGCAAATTCACATTGGGACATAAAAAATTTAACATGCTTATTGGATCCCAAAAATGTGCATTTAAAAGAGAAGGATTAGGATATAGGCCTTCTATTAAAAGAAAATTTTAAAGAATTATTTTGTTAAGGCATCCTATTCTCATGCTAAGAATGAAATAGATGAAAATGTCACATGCCATGCTTGTAACAAAAAGGGACATAAAATTTTTGAATGCGTGTATAAAAATGTGAATAAGAATGCATGGATTCCTCAAGGAATCAAAACTAACCCCAATGGACCCAAGAAAGTTTGGGTACCAAAGTGTAATTGATAAATTCGTAGGGGGAGCTTTGGGAATGGATCTTTAAAGAGAATTGCAAAATTGATCCCAAAGGCTCAAGGAAATGAGGAATCGCAACGGTAAAGGTAAAATCCGTATTTACGGAAACATTGGTACCGTTTCCTCTAAATTATGTATGTATGCATATTTCAAATTGATATAAATGTTTTGAAGCATACAAAATGATTAGGCAATTATTCAAATTTCCATTGGTATCAATTGTTCATTTGATATCCTTTAGTGCCTTAATCATATATTTAAACCCCTATTCTATTTCAATTGGTATCACATGAAATTTATTGAGTCAAATACAATATATGTGATCACTTGATTGAATATGCCTTGCCATATGAACTAATTGGTTGAAAATGAAATGCATGTAAATTGACATAATCTTAGATGAATATCATGAAATGTATGTATTATAATATAATTGGCATCATGAAATGCATGGACTTTGATAATTATTTAATTGGTATCATGGAATGTATTGATATTTTTTTAATTGGTATCAAATTTGGGGAGAAATCATGCTTAAGATGATCTTAGATTGTAAATGTATTCATGAGTATCTATCTTTTGAAAAAATGCTCTTTTATGAATTAATTTTGATTTTTTTATGGCAAAAAGGGGGGAAATGCCAAAATGTGCATTTTTTTAAAAAATTTTGTTATCATTATAGCACATATGTAATTGGTATCTCATTTAGATTTAAATTTTGCTTCTCCACTTTTTGATAATGTCAAAGGGAGAGAAATCATTAGAAATGAGATTAAAACTTGTTTTACCCTCACCCTTGGTTTAAGGGGGAGTAATTTTACTAATGTGTTTTTCAAGTTGTTATAGAGCCTTATTAAAGACAATCACACATTGAGGGGGAGCTTATATTGAGGGGGAGCAAAATTGTCAAAATTAGACTCCAAGAAGCTCACAAGTGTCAACAAGTTTTAAGGGGTTGCCATCATCAAAAAGGGGGAGATTGTTGGCGACTTGGTCGCATAAATGGATTTTGATGATGCAACGAGAGTGAAGACTTCGACGTGATTTAACGGACATTACAAAAAGATGATAATGAAGTCAAAATATTGATGAAGAGCTAAAATAAGTGATATGATGATCAAGAGAGCAAAGATGATAAAGAGGCAAAAAGATGGTGAAAAAGTCAAAGAATGAGCCAAGCAAGATGAAGATCAAAATAATGATTAAGAGCTAAAACTATTGTAAGTGAGTTTATTCAAATGTTTCAAAGCTCTTAGGATTCATACATTTTGCATCACTTGCATTTAAAATGGCTTAGAATGCTAAAATAATCATTTGCATTTTATTTGCATCAAAATGAACTTCATGCACAAGTGCATCGGTAAATGATCTTCTAAAAACTATCAAATGGTTGAATTTAACTTCAAATGATATACCATTAGATAGATATGTGTCTCTAGTTTGCTACGGTTCAAACGAAACACAATTCCGATGTATAGAACTTTTTCTAGAGCCATTTTACTACAACATGTTCAGATGTGCGTTTTCTGCATACATGTCACACTAGAAAAATTATATAAAATTCATCTTAATTTTTTTGGATGTGAATGTTTTACAGAAGCTAGATCTATATGTCTAGTTTATGTAGAAATTTACGGATTATGATTTGGAATTTTCTAGAGAAAGTTATGGCCAAAATACCGAGTGCCGTCAGTCTTGACGGGTCATCAGAACAGTCATACCGGTCTCAAAACCGGCATACCGGTCTCTGTAACCGGCATACCGGTTCCAGAACTGCCAACGGTCAATTTTTGAGCCGTTAGACCGGCATACAGGTCCCATACCGGTTCCAGACCCTAAAACGGCTATAAACGGCTAGTTTTGTGCAAAATCTATAAATTCATCATTTTCCTCACTTCTAACATACCTCTTGCACATATATTCATCATATAATCATGTCAAAACATTCTTGAGAGTTTATAACCATCTTCAAATCATTTTACACTCTCTATATTTGAAAAAGCTCATATTTCATCTTCATATTCATATTAGTGAGCTTTGATCATTTGGGTAACCAACTCACACAATCTTCTTAATATTTGTGAGTGCTCAAGTGTGTTTTAATTCTTTCTTAACAAAACACTTGTGATTTGTGAAATCCCATTTGGTTGGGTAAGTTGTAAAGGTTGTGAGTGCGCCTACGAACAAAACTCAAAGTTGTAAAAGGTTTGGAGTGCACCTTTGCGGAAAACTCTTGGTTGCGAGTGAACCACGAAAACTCGATTCTAGTGGAAATCTTCAAGCAAGGCTTGGGGGAGTGGATGTAGGCACGTTTGGCCGAACCACTATAAATCTTATCGTATTTCTCTTTCCCTTAACTTTTACTTATTTGCAAGTTTATTTACATTTATATTATTGAATAGAATACTTGCATATAGGTCATTATTTACAATAGAGAAAATTAACCTAAGAGCCTATTTGGTAATAAGAGCTTAAAATCGGCAAAGATTTTATAATTCCGCATTTGTAGCGATAACCCAATTCACCCCCCTCTTGGGTATAGAGAGTCTTTGTCACTATTGCTTGTAGGTACTTTCAACTCATTGTAGCTACAGTGAGATAAGTCTAAGAACTTTTAAGTAAAACTTTAAGTATGTATAATATTTTTGTAATGACAATCGCTAGACTCTTGTCATTCTACTCTTTCTTTTACTTGTTTTCGGCATGCATATCAAAAAAGTCTGAGCCCAGTTTGGTCCGGTCCGCCTGAGTTTTAACTCGGTCCGGGAATAAAAAAACTTCGGCCGGGTTTTATTATGAGAGGTTCGGCTTGGACTCTGGCTTAAGAAAAATACAAAAAAAATAATAATAATAATAGTTAATAAATATATAATCTTTTGTTTAAGCTACCAAAACATGAAAAAAAAAATTTTATTTGATCAATATCAGAGTTGGGTAAAAATGGGCGATCTTTCCTAACAAAAATTAAGTTAAAAATTAGCAAAGTTCTTTTTGGTGTAGAAATTTTAGCATTGATGAATTTGATATTTCTTGGAGTGTCTCTGGCAGACTGGCATTGTATGAATTAGCATTTTAAGACCTCTTCAAAATGTTGTATTTTTAAGCAAATTTTGAGTAATTAGATAAATTTTAATAAAATTTTATTAAAAAAACGGGTCGGATAAAATCTAAACCCTACCCAATCCGATAACAGTTCGGGCCAATTTTTTCCTAAATTCGGACATGAAAACTGATTTCCGGGCTCGGACCGGACTTATCAAAACTCATACCCGACCCGATCCATTGCCACATTTAGTTTCCGGCTAATGGTATTTATTGCCCATTTAAGATTTTAAGTTTGTCACAGGCAGTTGTGCTAGTTAGCAACTAGCAGCACGCCGATAATTAAGATTAACTCTAAAATATTCATCAAATATTATTTTATTATTTAAATAATGAGTCATATTCTCAAAATTGATTCTAAAAGAGAAGTCATATATACAATATTCAAGTATTTGAGATATGTAATATATACCAAGTATTTGAATATTATAATGAAAGAATTTGAAATATATATTTGAGTTTAAAGGTTCCATGTGTTTTTATGTCTTAAATTTAAATATGATTTATTTTAAGAAATTTATGATTTATTGATTGTTTGTGTTTTTTTAAATACCACTGATTTTGATTACATTTTTCTTAATAGAAAAAGTTATAATTTATTACTTTTATACGAAATTTTAACCGGCTATCTCTCGTGAGAATATAAAGTGAGGATTAGTCCCAGGTATTATCAAATTCAGTTCGGATCGAACAGAATCCGAATCCGAATTGATTTGTTAAACGTTGAATAATTTAATTCGATCGGATTTTGAGTCGCTATCAAATCTAATCCGATTCGATAACTATCAAATCAAATCAGATTTCATTCAATCATATTTGAAACTTTATCGAATCAGATAATTTGACTTGATAACGGATTCAAGTTTGATAGAGCATCCAATTTGAAAATAAATCCGGTAGTGGATTCGATTTTAGAAAAAAAAATCTTTAAATTTATAATCAACATTCCAAAATTCAATTTACAAAATCCCAAATTGACAAATTCAATACCAAATAAAAAAAAAAATTGATCAGATCGGATTTTATATGATCCAATCCGACATCCGACGAACCAAACAAACACTATATGGTCGGATTCGGGAGACAGATCCTATCTGATCCAATGTCTAGGACTAGTAAGGATGTCATGTTAAAAAAAAATACTAATTCTAGTGCATTAACAAACAAACACAATTTTCAATATATATCTATATAATAAAGGAGAATGATGTTGGAGGAAAGATAGTGTATCCAACGGCTCTCTTTATGTGGCTTAATTGACGGCCCAAATAATTTCATTGGTAATTGGAGGAAAGAAAGTGAATTGATTGGTGGAAAATGGTCAAAAATTTGCAAATTTAAAAATAGAAAGTTAAAATAAAATCATTTAATTAAAAATAAAATCATTTAATTCTGTAACACTGTGTCGTAGGCACGGGCAAATACTGTAACACCGTGCCGTAGGCACGGCAAACAGAATTAAATGATTTTATTTTTTAATGAAATGATTGCCCGTGCCTACGGCACGGTGTTACAGTATTTGGCCGTGTCTACGGCACGGTGTTACAGTATTTGTCCGTGCCTACGGCACGGCACGGTGTTACAGAATTAAATGATTTTATTTTTTATAAATGATTTTATTTAACTTTCTATTTTTTAATTTGAAATTTTTTTACCTTTTCCATCAATCAATTCACTCTTTTTCCTCCAATTACCAATGAAATGATCTGGGCCGTCAATTAAGCCACATAAAGAGAGCCGTTTGATACACTCTATTTCCTCAACACCATTCTCTTTTATTATATATATATATATATATATATATATATTGTCCTCAAGAGGCGTGACTTGATGGTGTATGGCTCCGGATCTGACCTTGAGATCATGTGTTCGAATCCAGAGAGCGCATTTCTTGTAAGAGCCTATGACATCCAAATTGCTCCACCAACTAAGAAAGGCTAAGCACCACCACCTATAAAACCAAGAAATAGCTCTCTCTCTGTCAATCCTTAATATATATGGACCTTGTAAGTTCCCCCGTGTTGAGTCAAATTAAGCCGCAGGCTCCACTCTTAGTGGTACCATTTCATCAATTCCTTTAAGTTTCAGTCTTGCGACCATACTCCGCTAGGAACCTAAAGACTTTGATTTATCATAAGGTGTCAGCGAAGTCCTAAAAGTAACATCTGATGATCCGTGGTCACTTGATCAACATCGTTTGTGGTTGAGACTAGGACGATATCTGATCGTCTTCGATCCTCCAACTTTTGTTATTGATTAATGAAAAATCATTGACAAATGTTTTCGCAGTTGTTGTCTTTCATAAATCAAAGAATTTCACATATGACTATGAAATACGAATGCCCCCGACTGTCCCTATCAATCATTACTCAAATCCCGAAGGCCAATAGAATAGCATGAGATCCTATGATATTATCTCATGCTAATGTATTCTGAGCGTATGCTTGCTTTGAGCACTCTAATTTCTTCAAAGTAACAACGCTGGTGGCACGACCCGACCAATTAAGGCCAATAGGGTATCAATGGTTTTACCTGCTCCGCTTAAACCCAAAAGGGGTGGTTTGACAGCAGGATTTCCAACGATTCTAAGAAAAAAGATCGTCATTTTATAAAATGAGGATGATATTATTAGAAAATGATTATACATGTTGTTAAGTGAAGGCATTAGAGGGCATCCTCATTTTAAATAGTGAGGATGTGCGCCGGAAAGATTAAAAAAATCATATTAAATTACATTTTTTATTACGTTGAAGTTCGTGTTTTTGTCTTTTAGTGGGACATACTTGTTTTATAAAATAAGTATGCACTCATATACACACGCGAGTGAAGGTACTGACCTTATTTGATTAAATGTTACTAAAATTTATTAGAAAATGCGAAAATTAAATGTTATCAACCTTATTTGATTAATTTTCAATTGATAAAATGAGGTTTCTAAGATTTTATGAGTGAAGTTGTGAAAAGATTTTCATCAGATAAGTGTGAGATTAATAGAGGTTTTATGATTATGAAGGGTAAGATATTTAGGTTCTTCTTTTACTTGAAATGGATGATAATTTGATCTCAAAAATATTTTTGTTTGACCATTAGAAATATTTGACCTCAAAATATTTCTAATATCAAATAAAAATATTTTGAGATTATAGGTCAATTTTTATAACGAATAAATGCAAGTGTTTAGTTTTGTAAATTTCACTTACATTTTTTGCATTAATTAATTTTTTTTCCCAATATTTCAATGTATATATAAAAACAACTAATCTTTTATTTTAGAGGAATTAATCAAACGCAATGATTTACATGTGATACAATCTCACAAGTAAATCAATAAATAAATAAAAACTTTTTTTTTTTTTTTTTATTTTGTATAGAACATAACTTTTTTAAAATACTTAAATAACATTTAAAATTAACTTACAATTTACATTGTCTAATAACAATGCGATAGAAATATTTTACAAACTAAAACGTCTATTACAAGCCTCTCTTTATTTTATATATATATATATATACATCCAAACACAGAAACATATAATAATAATAATAATAATTAGCAATTACGCATCACAGTGACATTGAGGGGCATTTCATTGAGCCAGTGACAATCTTCAAATGCGCATTGTTCATTTTTAGCCAGCTTCACATCAGCTGGCTTTATAAACGTGGGTCCCCATGCAGGGTTGTCGCGATCCGATGCAAATGCAATCCAATCACCATCTGGTGACCAATTACCCATTGTGTCGGTCCACGGACCCTCCGTTAATCGATGCAACCCGTTTTCTTCTCCTTCCACAGCATCCATTATATACAAGTTCTTATGACCCGTTCGACCCGAGCGAAACACAACCCATTTACCGTCCGGCGAAGCTGAAGGAAATGCATTGTTCTTTCCATTGGTCGTCAACTTTTTAACACTGTTAATTCCATCAACATCATCAATGGTGATAGAGATTATATCAACCTCAGTGGTTTCAGTAGCAAAAGTGGGTCCGGTGCTGGTATACACAACCCCTTCATGAACCGGGTTCCACGCGGTCGCGAAAGAGGTTTCAGGGTAAATTTCTCTCCGGTTCGAACCGTCACGGTTCACCACATAAACACCCGGGAATTGAACAAACGCGATTCGGTCACCCTTAGGCGAGAAAGACGGAAATGAACCGTCAAATCTAAACAGCGAGATATCGGCCAGCGGGCTTTTGACGTTCTCGAGTAACAGGTGGGTGTTTTTGTCTTCTCCGTTACTGTCACCTCTACACTTGTGGTAGCCAACTCGGGATGAGTCAGGCGATATGAATGGGTTAAGGTGATGAGTTTTGGGTGACACTAAACGAGTCAACTCAATGAATTCGTTTTTAACCAGGTCAAATAACTCAATGTGGCGATAACTCGAGTTGGGTCTTCGAGTAGCTACTGCTATAATTTATGATTACCTGGAGAAGTAGCTGGAGTGAACGCGTGGAGACCCGGTGGTGTGACTCGTTGAACCGTCACTGATTCAATAGAAACCGGTCCAGCTTGGGCAGAACCGCTTTGTACACACTGATCCAATTATCTTCACTTTTTCTATGGAAAAATAGTGTTGACTCGTCGACCCAACACGGCCACCCGCCGTTTTCAACTATCTTGACTCGCTGAGTCCCATCCCCAGTCAAGAAAATATAAATATCAGTACTCAGCATCTCCAATTCGCCATCCCAACCTTTATTTCCAAACGAAGCCACAGCCGTGTACTTGCCGGACGGAGAAACCGCAGGGCTAAAATCGGCAACTCCATAAGGGGTCAGTCTCCGAGTCAAACCGGTTCTCACCTCGGTGGAGTAAACCGCGGCCCAACTCGTCCTCGGCTCACCACTGTTCTCATGAGTTGACACGTAGATCAAATTCTCACCACTCAAACTCGGCTTATCTTTCATCGAAATTACGCTATTACCCTTGTTTAAATCCAGCAAAGGCACTTGCACACGCGTGGGGGCATCATGTTCAAGCTCAAGTGCTGTTCTGGATCTGGTGTTTCGCCGAGTGTCGTAATAAACTGCATCGTAGTATATGTTCGATGTTCCGTTTCGTTCGGTGACGTAGATGAGGTGTATAGGAGGAGGGGACTCCAGTGGGCCCGAGATTGGATGAGGGTTTGATTGGCTAGAAGAAAGGAGATGAGTGAGGGAGATGGCGAAGGAAGTGACCGTTGAAATTCACTGTTACACCATCAGTGATTTAATCTCATCGGTGATCGTCGGTGGGTCCGAAACTGGGAGGGTATAAATGTCAAAGGCGTAATCTGATCGGCCAAGTGTTGTGAAGATGATGCTGGATCTGCTGGAAGAATCATGGTCCGCCGTAGCACGGAATAAGGTTAAAAGCAAATAAAGAAGCGAATGGAAAAATGCTTTGGGTTTCATCGTTTGGTTTGTCAAGTTCAGTGACTGCAGCAGCTTCTGGTTTGATGATATGATTTTATGGGAAAGATTTGTTTGAAGTTTGTGATGTCAGAGATGACGCGGTGGGAGGATTCGTGGGTCCTCGATTATTTTTAAATTGGACACGTGGCAAAATAAGATAAGTTTCCAGAATGATTCATGATAAAGCCGTCAATTTTTATCCATAAGCTTGCGCGAGTTGATTATGATTTTATAGTTTGATTTGTATTTTTCATTAATCCCTCTTTAGGTTTAATAATAAGTATAATCACTTAATATCCTATTAGTTATATAGATGTTTGCACAATTTTATGTCAATATGTGTGTAACGTTCAAACCTCCTGAGACACCGTCCCAGAAATGAGTGATTGATTCCAAGAAAATGCCTCCAAATGACACAAGCACACAAATTACAATTCTAATGATTATGAAGTTAAGAAATTAAACTACTGTTAGTAGGAAAAAATCACCCAGGGCTATGAGGGACGAATAAAGAATGAATAGGCAAAGTCATCCAATGTAAAGCGAATCTCTCAGCCAACGAAGGACAATGAAGGGAAAAGCAATTAGGATGATCACCATGCGAACATGTGTGTTGCAGTTGATCCCACGATCTAGTAGTTAGGTAGTAACTCCCCCACGGTCTATCAGTTATCGTGCACAACTCAGCAGTTAAATGCACGATCCATCGGTTACATGCAAGCGTGAACGTGGAAGTCATTGAACCAATGAAAGCAAAACTGCTCAAGCGGTTGACATGACTCTTCAATATAAAAGATCCAGGCGTGGGGAGGCAACAAAGGGAGAGAAAAAAAAATGAAGACTCATAACGAGCAGTTATTTTAATTTCCTAGCTTTGTAATTGGTAGAATTGTAATTGGTATGTTTATGCCCCTTGGAGGCGTTTTCATTGAATTAAACACCCATTGCTGGGACTTTATCTCGGGAGGTTTGAACCTTACACACTCATTGACGAAAGATTGTGCAAACAGTGAAGATGCCTCCGAAAAGAAACACTCAGACTGGCTCAAGTACAGATGAAGGGGGATTGGAGCAAACTAACCAGCCCCACGTCCCAACGTTAGTAGGCCATTTTGAGGGTCTAGCAGAAGCAAGTCGATATGACACTATGCGAGAGTTCAGCCCCAACGTGGTTCGTGCTTTGTTCTGCGAGTTCACCCAGGATGTTGTCGAACATGTTAGGCTTCAAAACGCTCACATCATAGATAAGTTTACTTCAACTAGTAATTCACATTACAAAAATATAGTCAAACATCTAAGCTCATTAAATGAGTCAATGACCAAATGTGTGAACGGGGGGACAACCCCACCATGGACTACACCTCATCATGCACCAAGCAGTCAAGAGGCTGGTCCAAGCAATGGTCCTCCTCTACAAGGGACTACCGCCCCTACGTTACCCCGATGGGGAATAAATCCTGGTGGTATTGGCCCACATTTAGGACCAAACATGGTACAACATGAAGTAGTGTTACCCCAAGGTTTACAAAGGCAGGGTCACGACCATGTCCCATTTGTGAGAAGACCACAACCGCCACATGTAGGAGTGACATTCAATGGCAATGACATGTTAAGAGAACAAATGACCGAGATTCTTCAGAATCAATTCGGTTTAGGGGTGAGGCTGATTCGGCCAAGGTATCAAAAACCATATCCGGAGTGGATTGATTTGGCGTATCCATGGCCTAGGAATTACAAAATACCCGAATTTTCTCTGTTTACAGGGTCTGGAGAAATTTCCATAATATAACATATAAGGCGATTTACCCTTAAGTGTGGAGAGACGAACGATTTCCATAAGCTGAGATTATTTCACGGCTCGTTGTCAGGAGTAGCATTTTCCTGGTATATCAGTCTGTCGCCCAATTCAGTGGAGAATTGGCACCAAATGGAGTAATTATTCCATGCACAATTCTATAAACTGAATCTGAAGTTACTCTGGCCGATTTGGAAAATTTGAGGCAGTTGCCAGGAGAATGGGCCGAAACGTTCTTACAAAGATTCAAAGCGGCTCGAGGCCGATGCTACGTGTCTTTACCAGAAAACGAGTTTGTGAAAATCGCTCAAAGCTGTCTTAATTTTGATTTGAAAAAGAAGTTTCAGGATCGAGAATTCTGGGACCTTCCCAACTCACCACTAGTGTGGTGCGATATGAACGGATATTGAGGGAGGAAGAACAAATGAATAACGCTAGTAATGGAACCTATTATAGAAATACAAACTATAAAATAGGCGAAATGAACATTGAATCGGCTGATTTATGCTTAGCCGAATTAGTTAAATGGAAGCCATACGTCTGCAAGACGTGGGCTGAACCACAGGGGAAAGTAGAAACTGACAAAAAGAGTAGAAATTTTTCTTTTGACATCACTGATGAGTGGTAAATCTATCACTATTTCCCACTCATTTAACCTAATATTTTGTAAAGTTTCTTGAGTTTTGTGAATATTTTGATGTGTTTTGTGTTATTTTGTAGATAAATAAAGTTTCAGGACATTCTGGAGGTGATTTGGACCAAAACAGTGAAAATTGGAAAAAATGGCATTTCGGTAATTCTGGCGCGTCACGACGCGCAAGCCTTTGGCGTCGCGACGCCTAATGTGCATCGGGTCCATGCTAAAGTGCGTCGGGTCAACGGGTCAGAATTTGAGAAGTTTGACTTTGCTAACGTGCGTCGCGTCACGTGTCATCATCCTATGATGCCGACAATCAGCTTCAACGCTAAAATACACCCTGCCACGTGTCAAAATCTCAGCGGATCATGCTAACGTGCGCCTGGACACCTGTCGACATCACATGCTGCCGACATAAGAGTGCCACGTGTCACGATCTTGCGAAGCCAAGCCGACAAGTGTCAAAGATCTACGCGCTTCGCGACGCGCAAACTCTTGGCGTCGCGACGCCCAGACCTTACTGATGCCTATAAATTCAGCTCGATGTTAGAATTCAAATCATGCCTTCCTTGAGTTTTGTAAGGACTTTAAGGATTGTATCTTGTGTGTTTAAGTTTTTGTAATTTAAATTAAGCATTTTTTTACTTTTAGTATTTTTAATTATGCACTTTTACTTTTTGTAATGAAATTTTCTTTTCTTCTTTTTGTTCTTTTATGTTCAGTAGTTAATTTACTGCTGGGGTAAATGTGAATCTTTTTACTTTTATAATTTAGATTAACCTCCCTTAATTATAATATATAAATTATTTAAAACCTGACTTAATAAGGATACCGCTATATTGGTCAGTTGGTAATTATTTATAAATTGGTTTTAACCTGACTTAATGAGGATACCGCCTGGTTGGTCGGTTGGTAATTAATTATTAATTTGACTTAATCAGGATACCACCTATATGGATGGTTGGTAAATATCACACAGATTTATATATTATAATAAGGGAGATTTCTAAATTATAAATAGTAAAGGTAGATTAATCTCACTTCAATTATAATATGGAAATCGTGATTTAATAATTTGGATTAAAAGTTGATTCCGCCTTAATAGCTGGTTTTAATTATGTAACATAATGTGACACCGCCTATATGGCTGGTCTTTAGGTGACAGATAATTACCGCCTATATGGATGATTTAAGCATAAATAATAATACCGCCTTTATGGCCGGTTCAACTTAATTGGATAATACTGGCAATTTCCATATTATAATAATTTGAGATTTCTAAAGGTGAATCCTCTAACCCCAGCATTTTATTTTATTCTAGGGAAGTGATGAAACACAATATTACTAGGCTTAATAATTGATTTAATTATTTATTGGGTAATTCTTTAGTTTGTTTATTGAGTCTTAAGTTTAATGCTTCTTGTTGTCTGATCACCAATAAGATTGAAAAGGTAAACTTAAAATGAACTAGACATATGGATTTTAGGTTTCAGCCTTAGATTCAATAGCTCACGATCTTTCTTGAGGATATATCACCCTTTAATAGATTTCCTTACAGGATAGGAATATACATGTCGGGCGTGGGTAGCCATAATTGGAACTTGGTCTTAATGAATCCAGGTAATTTGGTTGACATAGAAATATGGTTCAATTGGGTTATACTGGGTATTTGCGTCTGACCATCGGAAGAGGTTTTTGCATATCATCGTGTTCCAGGTTAGCAAATTAATTACACATAAATAAAAGAGTCAATTCTCTTTTTAATAATATTGTGTGGAGTCATGACCCTAGATCATTGAGTCTTTTATTTTATTTTCCTTAGTATTTTCTTTTGAGTCTGTTTTTTTTATTTTATTTAGCAAATCCACATTCAATCAATCAAAAGCAATCATTCTCTTCTCCCTATAATTAGATACCTGTAAATAAATAATTAATAATTAATAACAATAGTAGGAATTAAGTCCTCGTGAGATCGATATTTTTTATAATACTTGAACGATACGTACGCTTGCGTTATACACGTGTGTTTGCACCGATCAATCACCAAGATTGATGCCATATTTGATCAATTATATAAAGATAAGCAGATTAGGTTGAACGACCGTGACAAGTTGCCAAGCCCCGAATAAATCAGTGACAAAAAATACTGTAAGTGGCGTAATGCATGGTCTCATTCGACTAATAGTTGTCTTGTTTTTCGAAATGTGATGCAGGACGCCATAGAATCTGGACGAATAACGTTCGAGAAAATGATGGCAGTAGACGATAACCCTTTCCCAAAGCTCTTGGAATTGAATATGATCAACTCTGACCTCACTAAAATAAATTTTCCAAAATTCAAGTTGGTTCTAGATGAGGAACAGAACGGTCATCACCTTAGTGTTCTTGAAAGGATAGAAACTCCCCATGAAGGAAGTGTTCCACAAAATTTGTGTGTAAGTTGCCAGAACAGTATAGAGTGGATGCAAGAACTAGATGAAACCTGTGAAAGAAAGCCGTTGAATAAAGAGTCAATATCATGACAACCAAAAACCTTCACACCAAAGTTTTATGGAGAACATTCAAACTTCGTCCAAAATATCTTGACGTTTAGGCCAAAAATTCATCGGCCCAATCTATGACATTCGTGCTATCGGCCGCATTCGTACCATCGGCCAGGGAAGAGATATCCTCTCGTGGATAAAATGACAAGGACACAATTGAGACGACATCAAAGAAATTACGGCCGTACGATGCGCCAGCAATGTGAAGTGAAAGTTACCACCGACCACAGTATCCCAACCAATACCCATGTGAGGAGAAAGACAGCTGCGGACGTCAAGGGTGGTGTTGGCAAAGAGGAAATCAACACAAGTTGTAAAGAGCGTACCAAGTTCGACCGACGAAAACGGGATGAGACAGATGATGAAGAATCGCCCATTGTTATTCAGTTTGGCAGCATGCCTCCGGTTGTGGCCAACCATTACCCGTTGTCTGAGAAGTTCAATGGGAGCGATAATGGCTATGGGACCCCTGGAAGGAGTGGGGACGTCTACGAAGGCGACGAGACGAAATTCGCAACACTCGCCATGGATGACAGATGAGTCTCAGACGAAGAACTAACTGATGTGGAGGAAGAAATAAATATCAGAACCGAAGCACGAAGAAAGGGGACAACATAAAATTGGCTTCTCAGTGAGTTATACGAAGCCGGAAACCCCGCAGTAGGGACATTAGGAGAAGACTTGGAACGATCCCCATACCTCGTGCTATACGGAAAGCCTAAAATAAGATGGGTCATAACCGGAGCAGAAAAACAAAGGATATTCACCAGTAATACCTCATGTGATTGGCCGATCATGTTGCCAGCTTCCGGATGGAGCGAGGAGGAAGAGCCACCTCAAGTAAATACAAGTAATGAGCAAGCAATAGAATAGGAATATCGGGGAAGGTGACGTTTTCAAGACCACCACAACAAATGACAAAGCATCTTCGTCCGCTTTATGTAATGACAAAGGTAAACGAAATACCCATCACCAATGTGTTAATCGACAATGGAGCGGCCATCAACGCTATTCCAGTTAGAGTGCTTGGGCGATTGCCGAAATCAGAGGACGATCTCATCCATACGGAAGTAGTGCTTACAAGTTTCAATGGAGGAGCAACGACAACAAATGGAGTCATCTCGTTAGATTTACATGTGGGAAGCACTATTGAGTTATTGGTATTTTTCGTTATAGACATACCAACCATGTATAACATGCTCTTGGGATGAGATTGGATCCACGATAGCCGATGCATTCCTTCATCCCTTCATCAATGTCTGATGTTTTGGAATCAGAAAGAAGAAGTAGAAGTGGTACACGCCGATAATAGGCCATTCGTAGCAAAGACAAATTCGGCTGAATATTTCATGTATGGAGGAAATTACGGGCCGGCTAGAGTACCGAATGAAATAGGGAATTCGACCACAGTGGCCAAAAATGACGAGCCATACACCGCAGAATTGTTAAATGATTTTTTTGTACAAACAAGGTCAACTATAGTGGCTTTTGAGAGGCCAACATCTGGCCATGAAACCAGCAATTCAAATAAAGAAGAGCAAACAGACTAAGAAACAAGCTGCGCTTGCGGCTACCAGAGCCAGCTTAATGGCTTATATGACGGAATGGGAAATGGAAGTCGACGCCCAGGCTGTGATTTCGGCCTTAAAGTAGAAATTAATTACATCAGACGGAAGATGGAATAAGAGAGGCATATGGGGTGGATTGTTTGAAGGAAAGAATGAATGAGACGAACAACCAAATGAGGAAGAAGAATACGCTCTGAATGGACGTCATAAGGCAAACATTACGAAGGTACAAGACGTTTTATAAGAAATGAACCTGGGAGAAGATAACAGTAGGCGCAACACTTATATCAATAAGAAACTGGACACTCAGGTACGCGAAAAGCCAATTTCTCTCTTAAGACAGTATAAAGATTGTTTTGCTTGGGACTACGACGAAATATCTGGTTTAGATAAGACTTTGGTAGAGCATAAGTTGCCTATTATGTCGAACCACAGGCTATATAAACAACCCCCCGGAGGCTTGCGCCAAATGTCATGCCTGGCATTAAAAAAGAGGTCGAACGCCTATTGAATGCGAAATTCATTAGAACCACCAGATATGTAGAATGATTTTCAAATATCGTTCATGTCATGAAGAAGAATGGAAAATTAAGAATATGTATAGATTTTAGAAACTTAAATTTGGCAACACCAAAAGACCAATACCTTATGCCTACGGTAGATTCCTTAGTGGACTCTACAGCATGATACCAAATGTATTTTTTTATGGATGGGTATGTAGGGTATAACCAAATCTACATCGCCGAAAATGATATCCATAAAACGGATTTCCGATGCCCAAGGTCTTTAGGATGTTATGAGTGGGTGGTAATGTCATTCGACCTAAAAAACGCCAGAGCCACTTACCAACGGGCCATGAATTTGATTTTCCATGACCTGATCAATAATTTTGTAGAAGTTTATGTAGACGATATAGTGGTAAAATCTATGACCGTGGATGAGCATTTTAATCGCTTTGACAATGGCTTTTGAACGAATGAGGAAATTCAAACTAACGCTAAACCCTGCCAAATGCGCTTTTGGGGTTAGTGCAGGAACTTTTTTTGGGTTTTCTAGTCCATTAGCGAGGAATTGAGATTGATGCCAATAAATCTCAAGGGATCACTGAAGCCAAACCGGCCCGGAACAAAAAGAGTTACAAAGGTTTCTAGGGCAAATTAATTTTTTAAGAAGGTTTGACCGGCGTAAACACACACGTATAACGCAAGCGCACGTATCGTTCAAGTAGTATAAAAATATCGATCCCACGAAGACTTAATATCTAATCTATTAATTTTATGAGGTCAAATGATTACTAGTATCTAACAGATTGTTTGATTGATTTGAAATGGTGACGATTCTAAATTTAAAAACAAGTAAATAAAATGGTTCGAAAGTAGGTTTTAAGAAAATTCAATATTAAAAACTATCTAGGGTTGTGATTTCTTCCAATATCATTTTAAAGATGAAGTGATTATCTTAAAGTTGGGTAATATATTGATTTATTAACCTGGAACACTAAATTATGTGTAAGCCTCTGTCGATGGTCAGACACAAATACCCAGTTTAACCCAATTGAACCATATGTCTATGTCAACCAAATTATCTGGATTCATTAAGTTTAAGTTCCATTATGGCTACCCCCGCTCGACAGGTATATTCCTATCCTGTAAGGAAATCTATTAAAGGGTTATCTATCCTCAAGGAATATCGTGGGCTATTGAGTCTAAGGCTAAAACCTAAAATCCCTATGTCTAGTTCATTTTAGATTTACCAGATCATTTTATTAATGTCCAGTTAATGAAAAAGCATTAAGATTAAGACTCAATAAATAAATCTTTATTTTACCAAAGCTATAATCTAACCCCTTATAAAAGACATAAAGTAAAAATGCGGTAAAATAAATAATGAAAAGTAAATTACAATAAAATAAAATGTTAAGGTGAAAGGAATTACTTTTACTACTATTAATTTAGATATCTCTCATAATATAATATATAAACTTGTGATAATATTACCAACCGACCAATCTGGCGGTATCCTGATTAAGTCAAATTAAGTCCAACCGGCCATTAAGACAGTAATATTTGTCCATAAACCAGCCATAAAGGCGGAACCAAAATTAAATTACCAACCGACCAATCTGGTGGTATCCTTGATTAGTCAGATTTTAAATAGTGAATATATTATATTTATGGGAGATTAATCTAAATAGCAATAGTAAAAGAATTACCTTTCACCATAACTGGAGAAGTTACCTCATCATGGTAAATAGTAAAAACTGTAAAAACTAAAAAACAAGAAAATTACTATTATTACAAAATGTAATTAAAATTAATTACAAAACTAAAAACTAAAAACTAAAAATTAAAAGAAAGTAGAGAGAGAAACTCTCTCTTTAGATAGAATATAAGAGAGAGAGTGGTGCACTAAATTCTGAAATCTCGAGCTCAATTTATAGGCATCGGTAGGCTTCCAGCGTCGCGACGCCAGGGACTTCAGCGTCGCTACGCCAGCTTTTGTCGACGTGGCACGCTCTGGTTCGCCGGTTTGAAGATTCTGGATAAGCTGATAAGGTGACACATGGCAGAGTTGTTGGGCTTCAATTATTGTGACACGTGGCGGCTTCTGATTGGTCGAGGAGATTCTTATCCACCACGTGTCAGATAAGGATTAGATACTCAATTATTAATGCTGACGTGGCGGTGACGTGGCGGTGACGTGGCAACACGTGGGAAAGAGAGTGTCGGCATAGGATTGCGACATATGGCACTCCCTGATTGGCTGATGATGACATGGCGGTGAGGTGGCAGTTTGACTTGTCAACCTGGTGATGTGGCTGATGACGTGGCAATGACGTGGAGTGACACGTGGCACATATGGCGATGATGACTGTCGGCACCGTATGATGCTGACACGTGGCACGGCGCATGTTAGCAGATCGGCTGTGATGGTGACACATGGCACGGCGCACGTTAGCAAAGTCAAACTTTTCTCAAATTCTGATTTGTGGATCCGGCGCACGTTAGCACTGTTCGGCGCACGTTAGACGTCGCGATGCGGGAATTTACCAAAATGCCATTTTCGTCCAATTTTCACTGTTTTGGCCTAAATCACCTCCAGAATGTCCTGAAACTTTATTTATCTACAAAATAACACAAAACACATCAAAATATTCACAAAACTCAAGAAACTATACAAAATATTAGGTTAAATGAGTGGGAAATAGTGATAGATTTACCACTCATCACACCCCCAAACCTAATATTTTGCTAGTCCTCGAGCAAAACATAAAATAACATAAATAAACAAACTAAGCCACTTTCGTAGGGATCACGGTTGCATTTAGCGTATGCAACAAGCCTTTAAACCCCTAGGTGTCCATAGTGTACGAGTTGTAGTCTCGTGAGGGTTTACAGCAATGATACCCACAAATATTTTACAAAAGAAAAAATGTAGTAAAATTAATGCACACAAAAGCAAAAAGACAAGCGAAAAGAGAATAAAGAAGTTAGTGACTAATCAGGTGAAACTTCTACTCCAAGTTACTAGTTGTTTTGTTTCATTCTAAATTACCGAATAAGTAAATTCTCCGATTATTTTTACCATTCTCCATATACATAGCCAACAAAATATTAAACAACTCATTTTTGCCCACAACAGTCATAAGTGCAGTTGATAAGAGAGTAATATTTTTGTCCTAAAGTTTTATCAGAATTCACACCTTTTTGCCACAATGGAATAATTTTTCAGATTTTTTTTCTTGATTTTATTTTTTATTTTTTATTTATATACAATATCTTCCGTCTATGTAACGAGTGTTGGGTCGGTGGCTCCCAAACCAGTTGGCTTTAGGGCACCAGATGTTAAGACACCCCTAAGAACTTGATTACTCAGACTTCAGATATATATATTTTTGCAGCATCTTCGATCCATGTAACGAGCTTTGGGCCAATGACTCCCAAACCAGTTGGCTTTAGGGCACTATGTGTTAAAACACCCTTACTGACTTAATAACTCGGATCTCAGATTTTTTTTTTTACTCCATTGTTTTTTGAGATGTTTCCTCCAATTAAACTAGAGCACTGAATATTACAAACTTTTCAATTTTAGCTCATGTCCGTATGTTACTATATATGTTGACAATATTTGCTAACTGAACATATGAAGATTCCTTTTAGTCCGTTTTAAGGAGAATTCACAAATTAAATAATTTAAAAGGAAATAAACAACAATTAACTTATTTCGAAAATAGGCTTGAGATACGTCTCAGGAGTGGAAACTCCTTACTCAACTATCTCTTACCAATTTCACCTTTTTAGTCAAAATAAAAACACAAAAACGCAAAATATTTTTATAATTTTTGAAAATTTTCCATATTTTTTTGTATTTTTTTCGAAAAAATTTGGACTAAAAATAAAAATAACACACAACTAAAAACAAGGTACTGATCAACTAATTCCCTCCCCTAAACCTAAATGAGACATTGTCCCCAATGTCTTAAACAGTAAAATGAGAGTTAAGAAGGTCGTACCTGGTTAGCTGAAATCTACAGGAAATTAAAGGTTAAGATCCAGATTAATCCTACGCCTCTTACCACGATCGTCCTCAGACCAATTTATCTTTGAAAGGATAGGGTCAACTTGTGGTCCATAGGCTATGAGTTGGTCTATTAGATCCGGAGCAGTTCTGGCAGTGAAGAGGAGTTCTTTGATAGGTTTTGACACGAACCCATTTCTCCGGGCATCATCACGAAACACACAAAGAAAATCATAAAATCCATCAACGTTGAGCAGTCCAAGCGGTTTCTGGTGTATGTTCAGGTTCGCCCAAGATAGCACAATAAAAATTTCCTCCAATGTACCCAAGCCACCTGGCAAAGCGATAAAAGCATCAGCGGTTAATCATTTCTACCAGTCGTTCAGACATACTTGGCACAATTAGTTCCTCTCCGTTTGATGATCCAATAAGATTTGCCTCTGCCAAGGGTTTTGGGATGATTCCCAAAATGTCTGTTTCATTCCTGTACAGCCTTTGAAACGATCCTCATAAGTCCGAGATTGCCTCCGCCATATATTAAGTGCATATTCCTTGCAGCTAAGACTCGACCCAATTCATGTGCTTCTTCTACGTATTGTGGCTTAACTCCAACACTACTACCGCAAAACACACAGATGTTTTCAACTCGTCTTCTTGAAGTGGCTTCCATTTTTTATATGTATTTCTTTCTCAACTCTGGATGCCTTCAAAAGTGCAATGACGGGCTGAATTTATAGTTCCTGGAAATATGAGTAAAAATAGCACAAGTATATTCCAGATGACGATTAGTAGCGAATTAATATCATGATAGTCAAAAAGGTCTGGATCCTGTCGGAGAAAATAAAAGAAAACAACAAAACAAATTACAATTATTAAGAAAAGAAAAAGAGATATAATATTTACAAGAAAAGTAACGGCTTGATTGACATCTATGCGTCAGGGACAAGTTTCCCATCCAATTTTTTTATAAATGGCAAACATGATCTTTTTGAGTCAGATTCCCGAGACTTAACAGTTGTCTTTCCTTTTGGAATTGTGCATATAACATGAAAATTTCATGATACACACATCCACTGGGATACGTCTCAAGAGTTTTAGATATGTCATCCAAAGACTCCTTACTCAAGCCATCCCTAATGAAGTTAATCTTATCTTCGCGGTTATCGAACACCATTCCTAAAGAACGACAACGAGTATTACAAAATATGGGAGCACATTTATAACAAACACATATTCTTTTGGCTCTTCTCTTTTTAGCATATGTGCTCTTTCCTAAACCAAGCAGATGTGAAATAAAAGAGTCAGAAAACTCACATGTCAATCGAACCCGTGCTTCAATTAACCAACGAATGTCAGTAGGAATACCTTTGATCATCGGTAATCTCATCTATTCCAAGCGAGCTTTGTAGACTTTCATCAGAGATTTTTGAGGGAGAGAAGGAAATTGCTTGTGAAGATTTGCGAGAGCTTCTTCCATCTTGAAATGACTAAACCTGCAAAAATTAAACACAAAAAAATAAAACACACCAGATCACAATATATACACAAATTACATGGGTTGCCTCCATGCTAGCTCTAAGTTTAAAGTCGTCAGCCAGACTTGACTTCTCGAACGTTAAGCTGGATCTGAAAGTGTAACACTTTCTTTTTGTCGCTTAAATGATTCTCCCCAGTAGTGCTTGACACGCTTGTTTTTAACCTTGAAAGTTTTGTTAGCGTCAGGATCATGTATCTCAACGGCTCTATTGGTAAAACTTTGGTGATCACAAATGGACCTGACCACCGTGATTTTGGCTTCCATGGGAAGAATTTCACCATTGATTTGTTTAACAGTACCTTCTGCCTGGTTCCAGTTGTATGCGCACTAACTTCTCATCATGTATTTTCTTGCCCTTTTCTTTGTACAATTTGGCATCATTAAAAGGCTGATTGTGAAATTCCTCCAATTCATTGAGCTGATGGAACTTTTTCTCTTATGTTGCTTGTAGTGCAAGAATTGGCTCATTTAGTACAAAAGACGCTTTATCTTTAGACTCTACAGGCAATTGACATGTTTTAAGTTTGTCAGTAGAACTCTGTCTTTCATCAGAGTTCTGAATGGTACTGTATATCACATCGAGTTTGAAACATTCCTCCTTCTTTTCATCATCTGGGAAATTCATGGCCTTGAAAACATTGAATGTTACTTCTTGGTCATGTACCCTCATGGTTAATTCTCCTTTTTGTACATCAATAATGGTTCGACCTGTAGCCAAGAATGGTCTCCCAAGGATGATTGGCACGTCTGCGTCTTCCTCCATATCAAGGACAATAAAATCTGCTGGGAAAATGAATTTGTCAACCTTGACCAGCACATCCTCAACTACGCCTCTTGGAAATACGAGCGTTCTATCAGCAAATTGTAGTGAGACTGAAGTTGACATTGTTTCTCCAATCTGTAATTTCCTAAAAATAGAAAAAGGCATCAAGTTAACACTCGCACCTAAATCACACAAAGCCTTACCAAAGTTATGTTCTCCTATGACGCAAGGAACAGTGAAACTGCCAGTATCTTTCAACTTCGGGGGAAGTTTCCTCTGAATGATAGCGCTACATTCTTCTGATAATGCTACTGTCTCGTAATCTCTCAATCTCTGTTTTCGTGAAAGAATATCTTTCATGAATTTGGCATAGGTGGGCATTTGTTCCAACGCTTCTGCAAATGGAATGTTGATATGCAGCTTTTTGAAGATCTCCAGGAACCGAGAAAACTGCTTGTCCAATTTGTTTTTCTGAAGACGTTGAGGAAAAGGTGGAGGTGGAGTGATCTGTTCTTTTTCCTTTGCTTCTTTTTCCTCCATCTGTTGCTTTATTTCTTTTGGAACTTCCTCAGCAGTTGTTTTGGCTCCAACATCTTTGTTGATTTCAGTACTGCTTTTTAACATGATGGCATGACATTGCTCATTCCCCATGTTTCTTGGATTTGGCTCTGTGTTGCTAGGAATGGTACATGGCGGTCTGTAACTCTGAGCATTGGCCAGTTGTCCCATTTGATTCTCCAGTGCTTTAATAGAAGTGTACGGGCCAAATTTGGTCCATGGGTAGTTTCGTCATTTAGCTTCAGGCCCAATACTGGACGTACCCCTGAAGCCTCCTAATCAAACCCTAAAGACATAATGTCGGCCCAGGCCCGATGAACACCAACATCCGTAACCGAGTGACCGTCCAAAGGCCCGCCCATGTAACGCATAAATTCATAAACTCAACAGTTGCCAGCCTACAACGGGCAAAACATAATAAAACCCCCATCATGAAGTCGACCGTTATCGACGCCCAACGGACAAGCAATCAAAGAGCAGTAAATACATACAGAGACGTCTATATAAGAGAAGAGGGTCCAGAAGAAAGAGGAGAGGTCTGGCTCTCCTCCCCACAGCTTTGGAACATCCTCAAGCTTACCACACCTTCGACTGACCGCCCTCACGGCACCCTACAAAGTTCAAGGTAGTATCCAACCTTTGACTTCCCACCTTCTAATTCCTTACTTCCACTACTGACTTGAGCGTCAGAGTGTCCCCGGCACCCACCACGCCGGTGGGTAGTCTACTTCCGCTCACTCTACACCTTTGTTTTGCAGGAACGCCAGAGCCCCTATACAAAATCTCAATTGTAGACCCCCGGCGAAAACCAGCGTCTACAATTTGGCGCCCACCGTGGGGCCTTAGCGGTTTACAGCATGCAAAGATCTCTCCATCTACGATCATTTCAAACATCTATACTTATATGGCGTCACGTAACGAGCAAACTCCATATCTTATGATCACCAAATTAGCCATCCTTCAAAGATTAACACAAACATTGGAAAATATTTCTTCAACCTCTCAAAGGCCCGAGGCTACGGGTCACCCCAAAAATCCTACCATCTGATCCAATCCCTTATGAGCATTCAACAAGTGAAGATCCACCATCAGACGACCATCCACTAAATCACCAAAAAAGAAACCATATCTCACCGGCAGACCAATCACAATAAATCACTCCCCTAATACGAAAGGAAATGCGATAGTCCAAAAAAGCAACTCTCTCCAATCTACCTGGAGTCAGACTACCAAAAAGGAAAACCAAGCCGAGACAACATGAGACTACGCAGAAGGATCGTTATCAATCTTTCATTACATATGAAGATTTTCATATTTTTCAGACAACGGGATAAATCTCAATCTCCTTCACACAATATGAAAGTTGTGTCATCTTCAAACGACATGAGAGGATTGTCATATCCTCCCAGAACGAGTCGACAATACCTGAATAAAGATTTGGCGGGGAGATCTCGGTCAATATTACCAGGTACGCCTTGCGTTTCTAAGAGTCTCCCAATCGACACCAATGTGTGGCTTGGGGCTCGTAATAGATGTCATAGTAGGTATTACAATTTATAATATGAGGCTTGCTATGGGTGTCCCAGTCGACACTTCGACTAGGTAATTGTTATGGAATTCTCAGTCGACATTTACAATGTCTGGCTTAGAGCTTATTAGGGATGCCTCGCTCGACAATAGTGTGTTGTTGAGGTTGTCCCAATTGACATTACTATATGCAGCTTGTCACTTTCTAAAAGTTCCACTCGACACAACACGTAATGAGCTTTGACACTTGTTGAAGATCCTATCCGACATGAGATGGAATAAGACTTAGTTTGACTGGGATGTACCATTAGATAAAACATAGCCCAATTACCTATATAAAAAAAATGGATTATCAGCAGCTCCAAACAACTTGGAGAGGTAGTCATATTCCTCAAACGACATGCGTTAGAATGTTATCTCTTCCATACGACATAGTAGGACTGTCTCTCCTCCACACTACATTGAAGGATTATCATCCCCTTCAGAAGACATGAAAGGTCCAGACCCTCATTTGGGTCTTGTTGAATGGGGAGTGAAGGTATTTCTTGGACCTTCATTAGGACCAATCAACAGAATACTCCCATATACCTTCATATGGAAGAGCTTTCTTGAACCTTCATTATGTCCAGTCGACTGTTGAATCTCATGTACCTTCATAAGGTGTGGTGGCACGCTGCCTGTACCACGCGTAACCCATGAGCCATGAGCGAGCTACCGAAAAGTCAACCTACCATGAGTGATACTGTAGGCTGGGAAAGAAAGACCCATGAAGAAAAAAGCCCATTGACACGTAAAGCTACCAAGCTCATAAGAGAACAAAACCCAAAGCCCAAGTCCCAAAGACAAAAGTAGCTCAAAATAAAACAACAAAGCCCAACAAAAGTATAAAATCATTATAATAAAAATATCGAAATATACCATGATAATGTTATCACCAAACCCATTACCCATGCGATAATGAGCCCACACGACAATAATCCAACTGAGACATAGGGCATCCAAGCTATAAAAAATAATAATAATACTTCTAATGTGGCTCACGTTGTAGACCCCGAGACCGTGAATAAGAGAAGTTAGAGAGATGCTTGAAAGCCCACTGGTTCAAAGCCCAAAAAAAAAAAAGGTTCTTAACGTGCTCAGCACGTGAAACCACAAAAAGAAGGTTTGCCATGCTGAGAGTTATAATAATTAGTCGACCAAAAACGTGGGTTTGTAACTTCACTGTCGAGTCTGAAAAATGAACAGTAATCTTTCTTGAGTGGTGATGATGATGCCCTTAGCGACTTCGATAAAGGGTTTTGCTTTGTGATCAAATCTCGTTATTTTGCTCGTGCCAAATTACGTAGGTTGCAGCCGAGAGCGTTAATCTCCCTATTATCTCTTCAATGTTGCATGTTGACGCAAAGAAGCAGTCGAGTAGGAAAAAAATGGTTATATGATTCCTCATCAATTTTACGGAGCATGCAGAGTCTTGACACTGGAATGTCCCAACTATCCAACTTATCTGTGGTATGTAGACAGACTGAGCCCATGGATAAACGCATGTTGAGGAATACGAGAGTGGTGAATATCCGAATCAACCCCCTAGCTCATGTCGACTCCCATGTGGCTTTCATAGTGGATTTAGGATTATAGAATGTCCTTACGATACACTCAAGGATGGAAATATACAGAGATCCAGACTTCATTTAGCTCAGGATCGCCATTGAGTTAAAAAAAAAAAGAGCTCATTACCTACAGTGCATATAAAGCAATACTATATGGCCCTAAGACGCCTACTACCCAACAAAGTGGTTCATTCGGTTAGGATCCATGCGTAACTGTCACACATAAAGTCGCATGGAAGCTTCCCAAGATAATACTCGTGAAAACCTACCCCACATGCATATAAGAAGTGTGGAGTGACATAAGCTGGATTGTGGAGTCGAGCTCGGGATACTACTCCTGAATTCAGCCGATATGAGATGTATAGCTCGTAATTTGCTCATGAAGGTTTTGGTTTGTTTCTGCTCATTGATGGCAAGTCTTGCACCAATCGGTGTGTAGGATTCCAATCTCTATAGGCTGATTTTAGTTTAGTTGCTTGAGTGTTTGCTATAGAGCTGGTCTTTTATGCTTGATGGGCCGACAATTGCAAAGTGATGTGGCAAAGCTTTTTACTTGCTGTTAGAGCTGCTTATTGCTTTAATCAGTGTGTGACACTTCCTACGGTTTTTGAAAATAAAATGGATTGGGGGGACAGCTTCGCGGGCTGCTTGTATAGGCCCACGAATGGAGTGTGCCTCCTTTTGGACTGAATTTCGTGTGGGATTCGTGTCCCAGTTTCTTGCTCTTGAGATGGACAGTGCATGTGAACTAAAATAGACTTGTTTTGTCTCTCGCGGATGGGCTCTGATGTTGGGCTTAGTGTACTTGCTTTCTTCGTCGAACCCAACTAGGCTATGTTTTGTGCCTGTTTTATATGTGCCCTCGTCGATTATCATTTGTTTTGGTGCTGATTAAGCAATTATGGCCATTCTGAACCGATTTTGGTTCTGCTGACTGAAGGGTCTCGCTTAGGCCTATTGGAGTGGAAGCAGTTGTGGCATTAGTGGATATGTCGATTTAGGTACATTGGGCTGGGCCGGTTCTGTGGCTTGACTCAAGGATACTGTGTGTGCAGAAACTTTTGGCTGGGAACGGCGACCCCACATGACAAAGTCTCATCGCATACGTAGTTGTCACATCTGCTATGGATGATACCTCCATCAAATGACAACATTGCTGAAGTCCAGCCCAGTCGACACAATGAACATACTCATACGAAAAGAACCCCACTCAGCTTGGATAAAATAACATGGTTATACTGCAGGCTGTCGACTGCCCGAGACACATGATCCCTATACCACAAATGTTCTTATTTTGGAGGATCATCAGACAAATACAAAGGAAATAATGTACCCATTTCTTCCATCCGACAAACTGATGGATAGATCAACATCAGACCCAAACAGCAGAGGTTATTGATACGAGAAGATCAACTCGTTTACTCAATGAAGCCTCTAGTCAAAAGGAAAAAATAACTTGCTCTACGTCGCTTTCATGTTTCATGTTCTCAGAACTTGTAGGTAATGTCATAAAACATATATCAAAACCCGGTCCTTCATTTGGTCCAGATGACATTGGAGAATCCCATGGTCATTTGACCCGTAGTATGAGGATTATCTTGACCTTCATCAAATCCATTCGACCGGGGACATCCCCCATGGACTCATATCGAGTCAAGTGATAGACATAGATTATACATGTCGTATGAATAATATCTTCCTGGCCTCATCAAGTCCAGTCGACCGAGGACATCCCCCATGGACTCATATCGAGTCAAGTGATAGACATGGATTATACATGTCGTATGACTTATATCTTCCTGGACTCATCAAGTCCAGTCTACTGGGGACATCCCCCATTGACTCATGTCGAGTCAAGTTGTAGACATGGAATACACATGTCGTATGGCTTATATCTTCCTGGACTCATCAAGTCCAGTCGACTGGGGACATCCCCCATTGACTCATGTCGAGTCAAGTTGTAGACATGTATTACACACATCGTATGACTCATATCTTCCTGGACTCATCAAGTCCAGTCGATCGGGGACATCCCCATAGACTCATTTCGAGTCAACTTGTAGACATGGATTACGCATGTCGTATGACTCATATCCTCCTGGATTCATCAAGTCCAGTCGACCGGGGACATCCCCCATTGACTCATGTCGAGTCAAGTTGTAGACATGGAATACACATGTCGAATGACTTATATCTTCCTGGACTCATCAAGTCCAGTCGACTGGGGACATCCCCCATTGACTCATGTTGAGTCAAGTTGTAGACATAGATTACACATATCATATGAATTATACCTTCCTGAACTCATCAAGTCCAGTCGACCGAGGACATCCTCATTGACTCATGTCGAGTCAACTTGTAGACATGGAAGGCACATGTCGTATGACTAATATTCTGACCTTTATCTGGTCCAATCGATTGGGTACTTCCCAATGGCTCCAGTGAGTCGAGTTCATTATCCCGACCATCATCTGGCTCGGACGACTGGGTACTTCCCCAATAGCTCTTATGGAGTCAAGTTGATAACTTGACATTCGTTTGGTTCAATCTGTAGGTAGCATCAACGCTCGAATACACCTACGACACATGCGCCAAGTACTCTCCAAGCCAAGAACTCATTGACTTAGAGAGTATGGGACAAACTGTACGGGCCAAATTTGGTCCATGGGTAGTTTCGTCATTTAGCTTCAGGCCCAATACTGGACGTACCCCTGAAGCCTCCTAATCAAACCCTAAAGACATAATGTCGGCCCAGGCCCGATGAACACCAACATCCGTAACCGAGTGACCGTCCAAAGGCCCGCCCATGTAACGCATAAATTCATAAACTCAACAGTTGCCAGCCTACAACGGGCAAAACATAATAAAACCCCCATCATGAAGTCGACCGTTATCGACGCCCAACGGACAAGCAATCAAAGAGCAGTAAATACATACAGAGACGTCTATATAAGAGAAGAGGGTCCAGAAGAAAGAGGAGAGGTCTGGCTCTCCTCCCCACAGCTTTGGAACATCCTCAAGCTTACCACACCTTTGACTGACCGCCCTCACGGCACCCTACAAAGTTCAAGGTAGTATCCAACCTTTGACTTCCCACCTTCTAATTCCTTACTTCCACTACTGACTTGAGCGTCAGAGTGTCCCCGGCACCCACCACGCCGGTGGGTAGTCTACTTCCGCTCACTCTACACCTTTGTTTTGCAGGAACGCCAGAGCCCCTATACAAAATCTCAATTGTAGACCCCCGCGAAAACCAGCGTCTACAAGAAGCAGATTGACTTTGAATTAATGCTGATTGGGATTGAAACATAGCATCACATCTTGCTTCTTGAGAGTCGTGTTTTGCTTCTAACTTTTCAAGTGGGTCAACACTTCTGTTATTCCTGATTCATTTGCCTGCTCCTGGATTTTGTTCTGTTGCTGGAATTCATGTGGTGGATAGTTCTGCTGTTGGCCTAAATTGTTGCTCCATGATAAATTAGGATGATTCCTCCACCCTGGGTTGTAGGTGTTGGAATATGGATTGTTCCCCTGTCTGTTGAAATTGTTGACAAAATTCACCGTTTCTTCAAGTTGGTTCGACTCTGGTGCTCCTCCATATGGTGAACTTGTGGATCCAGCGATGTTCACAACTTGCGTGCTAAGTGTTTCTAGACATTTGCATATCTGATCCAGCCTGGTATTCACTGCTGTGTTTGCTCCAACTTCATAAATTCCTGCAATTCTTTGGATCATGCTCATTTCTATTGGCCACAAGGAATTGTTGTTGGCCATTTCTTCGATTAGGTCTCAGGCTTGATCTTCTCCTTTTGCCATCAGGGCTCCTCCAGCAGCAGCATCGATTGTAGTTCTCATTATTCCAGAAAGCCCATTATAGAATGTTTGGACTTGAAGCCATTTTGGAATCTCATGGTGAGGACATTTCCGGAGAAAATCTTTGTACATTTCCCAAGCTTCGCAGAGGGATTCTGAATCTTGTTGTACAAAGGATGTGATGCCATTCCTCAGCTTTCCGGTTCTGGCTGGTGGAAAGTACTTTGCAAGAAATTTGGTGGCTAAAGTGTTCCAAGTTGTGATGGAACCTGCTGGTAGTGAATGTAGACAAGCTTTAGCTCTGTTCTTTAAGGAATATGGAAAAATTCGCAGTCTCATTGCTTCTTCCGCTTCTCGATTGTAATTAAAAGTGCCGCAAACTTCCACGAAGTTGCTGATGTGGGAATTAGGATCTTCAGTTGCATTCCTCCCGAACTGAACTGAGTGTTGAATCATCTGAATGCATGTTTTGATGTCACACACATTTGCTGGTAAGGGAGGAAGTACAATACAGGAAATGAGTCTGTCAACCACCGGAATGGTTCTGTCTCGAATGGGAATTGGTGGTGCAACCTCCAACGGTTCAGGTTCCATGTTAATGATTGCTTATTGGCCTTCTCGTCTTTCCATTCTCAACTGTCTGATGGTTCTTTCAATTTATGGGTCAAGCGATCGGAGTTCAAAGCTTCTGGTTCGTCTCATGTAGTTTCTGAGAACCTGAAACACAAGAAAACAAAAACAATAAGTAAAAGGAAATTAGATACAAGTAACGTATCTAACCCCAAAATTAATAGTGAAAGATAAATAAGTCCCCGGCAACGGCGCCAAAAACTTGACCGGCGTAAACACACACGTATAACGCAAGCGCACGTATCGTTCAAGTAGTATAAAAATATCGATCTCACGATGACTTAATATCTAATCTATTAATTTTATGAGGTCAAATGATTACTAGTATCTAACAGATTGTTTGATTGATTTGAAATGGTGACGATTCTAAATTTAAAAACAAATAAATAAAATGGTTCGAAAGTAGGTTTTAAGAAAATTCAATATTAAAAACTATCTAGGGTTGTGATTTCTTCCAATATCATTTTAAAGATGAAGTGGTTATCTTAAAGTTGGGTAATATATTGATTTATTAATCTGGAACACTAAATTATGTGTAAGTGTAGGCACTGCATTTTTACATATAAGTCTCGATGATGAGTCTCGTATGGAGACGCTACCTCTTGGATTGAGAAAGCCGCGGGAAACGGACGTTGGAAGGGTAAAGTTGGAAATTAGCATTTGGTTGGATTTAACTCGCTTGTTTCGTTTCGGGTTCGCTTGTTGGACCTCTATTTTAAAACACACCAAACCCATTAAATAATTAAAATATTTAAAACACATCTCACAAATTAAATAATTTAAAATATATGTCACAAATTAAACTTAAATTAAATTAAATTAAAACACATTCACAAATTAAAGCTAATTAAACTAAATCAAAACAAATTAAATAACTAAATTGAAATTTAAACTAAATCTAATAATTAAACCAAATTTAATTAAAACAAATTAAAGTGAAATTAAATTAAAGCTAATTAAAATTAATCTAAAATACAATTTAATTAAATCACTCCCCTAATTTAAGAAATTCCCACCCAAATTACATAATTTCTTGCCTAAAATAACTAATCAAATCTCTCCCTTTCAATTTGATTTCTTTCCATTTCAAACCCATGCACAACCCTAATAACCCAAACCCTAACCCGCTACTATAAAAGATGACACAAACCGAAACCCTAGATCCCTCCTCTCTCTCACCTCTTTCACGACAAAACACAAGCAACACTCTCCGAACCCACTCGGCAGATCCCCAAAACCAAAAACACTGCCGTCCTAAGCCTCACACGACAGTCATCCTTCATGCCCAGCCTAAGAAACCGCCCCTCCAACCTTAACTAACAGCCCTCTGAATCTCTCGGCAATATGGCCCTTCATCATATTCACGCCTAGCCTTCCCCACATAACCCTTGTTCCACTCACGCCATTGACCTGCACCCTTCATAACCTCACAATACCTTCACAATGACCTTGGATCCACTCGGCAAATCCTCTTCATGAACACGTCCCCAAGCCACAAAAGACTCTCCTTCACGTCATTCCTAGCCCCATCCAACAGCCCTTCATTCGAAATCAGTGACTATCTCCCTCAAATGAGACCACATCAAGCCTCCTATCTCAAACCCATTCGGCTGACTCTTCTCCTTCACTAAAACACAAACCCACCTCACGATCATAAAACCACGACGTACACCTTCACAGATCAAGCCTTCACGTTACTGTTCTGCACGTCTATGCTCCCCTTCACAAACTGACTATCACCATGCTATGTTAAGCCACCCCCCAACCTAGCCTCCTTCTCGGCCAATAACCCAGCCAACAAAAATTAAGAATAACCCTAACTCTCGCCACAGACTCTATTTGACGCACAAAGAACCCACACACACTGCCTGGATTGATGCATGAACACACCTCTCACACTGCGCATTATTCACGCACCAACAACTCACTACATCCCCAGAACAGCCGTATAAAACCCTAGCAGAACCAGCCCTTCATAGCAACACATTCAGAGCACAAGACCAACGTAAAACCGTCATACTCAGCAGCCCATTATCGAGAAACCCCCTTTAAACTGAGACAAAACAGCCCTCAGACAGTTTCTATAATAGCCCCCAAATAGTCCCCAAAACAGCCCCTGAAAACCCCCTGTTTACCACCAAAAAACTGCATAAACAACTGTCCAGAAACTCCCTCAAAAATCACCAAAACCAAACCGTAAAACAGTCCCCAAATTAACCTAAAATAGTAACCAGAAAATACCTTGAAAACAGTAGCGAAAGGGAGTGAAAATAGCAACCCGAGCAGTGAAACAGCGGGGAAAAACATTGGATTAGTGAACCAGAAAAGTTACGGAGTATCGACCCTTCCGACGGCCGTGTAACGCGCTTTCGAGAGACGAAAAAAGATGTTAGACCTGAGGGCACCCTTTTTGTTTATTATCTTTCGTTTATTTCATTTAATTTGAATATTATCGCATGAGAGTCGTTTGAGGCACGATGTGATTGTTGGATGAGCGGGATGTGTATTCCCTTTTGTGGTATATCAGATGGAAACCAGGACGTAAATTCCATAGCCGATTCTGAATGGACGGTAGTATGGTCTGCACTCGGGATACAATGCCACGTATCACTTAAGATACACGTATCTCGTCTCATCCAAATTTGTATTTGAGCATGTTATAGTCTTTAGGTTATTCGTTTATTATATAAAGCATGGTATAACTTAGTTTGTTATTTATTTGTTAAAGCATATTTAGGTTGTTCTTTATGCATGTTATTAGTTTATGATGTGTTTGGATAATGATTTATACATGTTAATTTAATGGTTTAATATGCTCGTTGTGTTACATTGCGTGGAGTTATTTGGATGAAAGCATGTTAGATCTAAGTACCCTTGAGCATTATTATTGAGTAGATTTGGTTGATTCATTGCACAAATTATACCATCACAAGTGACATAAGTAAGAGACCATTCTGAACCCAACGGTTTGAGGTCTTCCCTTGCGAGGGGTGAGTGCGGCCATAAATCTTTGTCCCAGTTCACACCGGGTGGCGACTCCATGTTATTTCGTACTTCCCAACTAGGCCGCGAGCCTAGGACAGCGTCGCTCAGGTTCTGTTGTCCACAGTAAGCCTCTGTCGATGGTTAGACACAAATACCCAGTTTAACCCAATTGAACCATATATCTATGTCAACCAAATTATCTGGATTCATTAAGTTTAAGTTCCAATTATGGCTACCCCCGCCCGACAGATATATTCCTATCCTGTAAGGAAATCTATTAAAGGGTTATCTATCCTCAAGGAAGATCGTGGGCTATTAAGTCTAAGGCTAAAACCTAAAATCCCTATGTCTAGTTCATTTTAGATTTACCAGATCAATTTTATTAATGGCCAGTTAATGAAAAAGCATTAAGATTAAGACTCAATAAATAAATCTTTGTTTTACCCAAGCTATAATCTAACCCCTTATAAAACAGTGATATTAAAAGTCATCACAACCCCAGATAACTAATTTAGTTACAACACATAACTAGGGCTAGTAAAAACTTGAAAATAAAAGACATAAAGTAAAAATGCGGTAAAATAAATACTGAAAAGTAAATTACAATAAAATAAAATTCTAAGGTGAAAGGAATTACTTTTACTACTACTAATTTAGATATCTCTCATAATATAATATATAAACTTGTGATAATATTACCAACCGACCAATCTGGCGGTATCCTGATTAAGTCAAATTAAGTTCAACTGGCCATTAAGGCAGTAATATTTGTCTATAAACCAACCATAAAGGCGGAACCAAAATTAAATTACCAACCGACCAATCTGGCGGTATCCTTGATTAGTCAGATTTTAAATAGTGAATATATTATATTTATGGGAGATTAATCTAAATAGCAATAGTAAAAGAATTACCTTTCACCCTAGCTGGAGAAGTTACCTCCTCATGGTAAATAGTAAAAACTGTAAAAAGTAAAAACAAGAAAATTACTATTATTACAAAACGTAATTAAAATTAATTACAAAACTAAAAACTAAAAAAACTAAAAATTAAAAGAAAGTAGAGAGAGAAACTCTCTCTTTAGATAGAATATAAGAGAGAGAGAGTGGTGCACTAAATTCTGAAATCTCGAGCTCAATTTATAGGCCTCGGTAGGCTTCCAGCGTCGCGACGCCAGGGACTGCAGCGTCGCTACGCCAGCTTTTGTCGATGTGGCACGCTCTGGTTCGCCGGTTTGAAGTTTCTGGATAAGCTGATAAGGTGACACGTGGCAGAGTTGTTGGGCTTTAATTATTGTGACATGTGGCGGCTTCTGATTGGTCGAGGAGATTCTTATCCGCCACGTGTCAGATAAGGATTAGATAATCAATTATTAATGCTGACGTGGCGCTGATGTGCGGTGACATGGCGACACGTGGGAAAGAGAATGTCGCACCGTAGGATTACGACACGTGGCACTCCCTGATTGGCTGATGATGACGTGGCGGTGAGATGGCAGTTTGACTTGGTCAACCTGGTGATGTGGCTGATGACGTGGTAATGACGAGGAGTGACACGTGGCACATATGGCGATGATGACTGTCGGCACAGTAGGATGCTGACACGTGGCAAGGCGCATGTTAGCAGATAGGCTGTGATGGTGACAAGTGGCACGGCGCACGTTAGTAAAGTCAAACTTTTCTCAGATTCTGATTTGTGGACCCGGCGCACGTTAGCACTGTTCGGCGCACGTTAGACGTCGCGACGCGGAAGGTCTTGGCGTCGCGACGCGGGAATTTACCAAAATGCCATTTTCGTCCAATTTTCACTGTTTTGGCCCAAATCACCTCCATAATGTCCTGAAACTTTATTTATCTACAAAATAACACAAAACACATCAAAATATTCACAAAACTCAAGAAACTATACAAAATATTAGGTTAAATGAGTGGGAAATAGTGATAGATTTACCACTCATCAAGGTTCATCTCGAATTGTGCAGGAAAAACTAAAGTGTTCTCATCCCTGTTAAGGCTAAAAGAAAAAGACGATTTCGTCTGAACCGAAGAACATCAAAAGGCCTTCGAGAACCTGAAGAACTATTTATCAAAGCCGCCGGTGATGGTACCCCCCGTGCCAGGATAGCCAATGAAGCTTTACATATCCGCTGAAGAGCAATCCATAGCTGAAATGATCGCACAAGACGATAACATGGGTATGGAAAGAACCATTTATTATCTCAGTAGACAATTGTTGAAATATGGATGTAATTACTCTCCGATGGAGAAATTGTGTTTGGCTTTGTATTTCACATGTACTAAATTAGGTGCATACCTTAGGCCGATGGTATCATCCTCACTTTACCTAAAGAAATTCCGCATCGATTTCATCTTCCAAATCAATCAAGGGGAATTTGAGGGATAATTGTTAGTAGGAAAAAATCACCCCAGGGCGAACGAGTCTATGAGGGAAAAATGAAGTATGAAGAGGCAAAGTCATCCAATGCAGAGCGAATCTCTTAGCCAATGAAGGACAATGAAAGGAAAAGCAATTAGGACGATCACCAGGTGTGTTGCAGTTGATCTCACGATCTAGTAGTTAGGTAGTAACTCCCCACGGTCTGACAGTTATCGCGCACAACTCAGCAGTTAAATGCACGATCCATCGGTTACATGCAAGCGTGAAATGTTGAAGGCCTTGAACCAAGGAAAGCAAAACTGTTCAAGCGGTTGACATGACTCTTCAATATAAAAGATCCAGGCGTGGGGATGCAACAAAGGGAGAGAGAAAAAATGAAGACTCATAACAAGCAGTTATTTTAATTTCCTAGCTTTGTAATTGGTAGAATTGTAATTTGTGTGTTTGTGCCCCTTGGAGGCGTTTTCATTGAATTAAACACCACTTGCTAGGACTTTGTCTCGAGAGTTTTGAACCTTACACACTCATTGACAAAAAATTGTGCAAACAACTACTTGTTCATTTTTGAGTCTTTCTTTTTTCCTTTGTTTTTCTATTGCTATGCTTGAGCTTTTTATACTGCATGACCTTATCAAACACTCGAACGGTTTCGCCGTTAACTCTCCACCCCCTGCTCACATGTAACTGATGGATCATGCGTGCAACTGTTAGATCATGTGTGTAGCTGGTAGATCATGTGCGCAACTGCTTGGTAACTTGCTAGATCGTGGAGGTCACTGCCAGTTTGTGTCATAATTATCGATCATGTGTGCAACTGGCCAACTGCTATGGAAGTGTTTCTTTCATTATTCACGGTCCTCGTCCTAATTTTCGAATTGTTCTGACTTAAGCCATCTTCGTCCCTCCCGAACGATGCCATACGACATTCGTTTTCGTCTTTTGATTCTTTCGGTTTTTCCTTCATTGGGAGAAATTTATTTTCTGTTAACAATAGAGTTTCGTTGCTAATTCATATATGATATTAGGAAAATCTCAAATGAAGGTTATTATACAGGTACAACAAGTATAATTATTGGTTAATTTTAAAGACGAAATCATACACAAAGTTTCTTTGAAACAATCAATTTCAACAAAAATCCGACGTGTATAGATCTTAAAATCTAAATAAACGAACAAATAGATTATATACAATCCGATAAAAACAAGATTTTTATTGCTAAAAAAAAATTGATAAATATCTCATCTCTATTTCTTCAAAAATAACATATTCAATCACATTCATATATAATCACCAGATTTCCTCTATTAGAACCATTAATACACAAATCTAATATCAAACAAAACCACAAGCAAAAGATCAAAGGGGACTCGATAGATACTTACAGATAATATAAACGAACACAAACTCCATTAAACCAAGAAGCAGATCCTCGATTTATATACCAAAAGAAAATCCTAGAAATGCAAAATTGAAAGAGAATTTAAAAAAGATGGCAAAAGCTTACAATATAATCCTTCACTCAGATTCAAGCACCCAAAACCAAGCTACCTGTTCCAACTCCAAGTTCCTATGAAATGATGATAATATGCTATCGAATTCAATTCATCAGAAGGTGCCACATCTAATGCATAATAAATTTAGATAACATTAATTTTGTTTTCCATACAAGTAGGGGCAAGCGAAATTAAAATGTTTTGAGCAAGTGTTACAAAACATGAACATAAAATATTGTGGTAAATGAATCATTATTACCTTGAAGTGAACTAGGGGTGGTAAAACGAATCGAATTCGTGTCGAATACTAAACGAATTGAATCATAATGTACTAAATTCGAATTTGTTTCGTTTATTAAGTGAATTATGATATTAGAATTCGGTTTCGATTCATTTAACAAACGAATATTCGTATTTGATTCTTTTATTCATTTACATAAAATTAAACGAATCAAATCGAATTTAATATTTGTTTAATAAATGAATATTCACATTCGATTCGTTTATATAAAATTAAACGAATCGAATTTTATATTCGTTTAATAAATGAATATTCATATTCTATTCGTTTAATCAAAATTAAATACAAAATCTCAGGATATTTGTCACACCCGTCCCCTTAGGTAGAGTAGGGGTGAGACGGAGACTAGAAACTGGCAGAGTTTCCCCTGTAATATGGACTAATCCTCCAAATACAAGGAAAAATCTGAACTGAAAATATCTTATCATCATAAAACTAGGATCTCCATGATCCAACTCAATATAATATCCATAAAAGAAACACAATAACCTCAGTATCAATTAAAGGCTCAATGCCTATAATCACATAACAATTCTTCCAAGAAATACATATCTAGAAATACAGTCTCAAAACATAATAAAGACACTCTACTGTTGGCACAACCTTTTCTCTACTGGCAGGAATGATGACGAAACAGCAGATGTAAGAACGATCTACTAATCTGCTAAACCTGAAATGTTAAGGAGTGGGGGGTAAGCTCACGCTTAGTGCAATGGATCACAGCTCAGTGCCGTGGATAATCAAGTAACAAGGTGGATCGAACAAGTCTTTCATAATATAAATAAATACATAAGCTGTAAATCAATATCTCAAACATTTACTTGAAATCATAAATCTCATTTCTCATAAACTCATTTCTCATAAAACTCAAATCATAAACTCATTTCTCATAAACTCATTTCTCATAAAACTCAAATCATAAATCTCATTTCTCATAAAGCTCATACTGCTCAAAAATACTCTGTAAAGATAAATCTGTTTATTCATCTATATGCACAACCTCATGTCAAATACGGCAAAGCTGGCAACATGGGGCTTCCCCACGGCAAAACTGGCATCCGGAGCAAACTGGCAACGTGAGACCTTATCTCACGGCAATAACTGGCAACATGAGACCTTATCTCATGGCAATAATCTGGCACATATAAGTACACGGGGTGCATCCTAACATAAAAATCATTTCCAAAATCCATGCTCATATATCTCAAATCATGCAAGTTTCTCATATATCACAAACACATGATTTCAACATAATCAATATTCGATCCATACCTTATAGCAAAATATATAAACTTTCTAAAAACAAACTCATTTAATGCATTACCTTAAAATTCATTTAAGAAAACATACATACTATATACTTTTGAAAACATCAATGTTACAGGTTTATCCACGCACCTGGTGAGCTGACTACTGAGAAAGAAACTATGCAGCAGGACCGTCCCTGCTTACAGTATCACGATCACCTAACAGACAAAAGAATTTACTATAAGGAATATAATCCTAACTAGAATAGATGAAAGAATATGCGAGAAACGTGGTTCGGTCGTTCTCGCAAACTTAACGAAAATTAAGATTCGGAGGTCCGTTACTACTCGGAATGGTCTGAAATTCGCGGAGGATACTCGAAATATCGGCGGCGAAATTCTGTCTAGCGCGTGGGTTCCACGCGTCACCTCTCCCGTCCGCGCGTGGGCCTCACGCGCCGCCACATGAGTGGCGCGTGAGCGCCACGCTCCGGCCAAAAACCAGATTTTCTGGTGGCCGTGAATTCCTCTCCTCATTTCGGTTCTAATGGCGCTGACGGTTTGTCGATCGGAGTTCTGGATTAACGGGAAATCGAGAAAAACCATGAAAAGTTTCTTACCGAGATTTCTCCGAAAATTGGAAGTTTCCCGAGATGAAACCACCACCAAAATGATCCTCTCGTCGAGATCTACACTTTTCCTTAAGGACTCGGTCGGATATTGATGACGGATCAAGACTGAAACTTATCTTCTCTCTTTTTCTTTCTTTTTCTCTAGTACGCCTGCTCTCTCTTCTTTTCTTCTCTTTCTTATCTTTTTTTTTTGTAAGGCTGCTGATAAAAATAATAAATATATATAAAATTCCAAAAATTACCAATATGCCCCCACTAATAAGGGTACTTCGGAAATCACCACTTTCAAAGCTCTTCTGATGCGATTCTCGAAATGTGTTCAACACGAAAGTTGTTCGTCTTGGAAAAATGAGTCTGATGGTTCAAGAACCAACTCGATCGGAGTTCGTTTGCTAAATTCATGCCCAAAACTGTAAACTATACGCATATAGAAAAAATCGCGTAACTGATTCTTGGTCCCACGCGTTTTCTAACGCGACGAATATTCATTTCATAATATTTTGATCCATATTCCATCACTTAAACACTTATTATTCATTATCATTCTATTCCAAGACTATATCGACAGTCTGGGAATCTCCTAAAACAGTCCCGAAAATCTGGGATGTTACAATATTCATTGTTATAGTCTTATAGATAAAAAAAATCCTTACAACAAGCTCCAAATTTCAAATTACATAATAATAATTAAAATCTTCAAAACACATTTTTTACCAAGGAATTCTCAAACACTATTTGACGGAAAACATCTTTATCATTATCATAGGGAAAAAAAGATTATGCAAATAAAATAAAACAATATTATTGAGTTAATTTTTTTAAAATATTTTTGAAAAATTTAGAGTTCAGAGAAGAAATTTTACCCATCAAACTTCCACATAATCACTAAGACTATTGCCACTTTCTGTTGATGGAGTATTGTTAATGCTCATTTCCATAATGTTTTGAGTTAGTTGGTCCATAGTGACTGTACAATTTTCTATAAATAAGTATAAATAATAAATTAAGTTAATCTCAATTGGACTTTTATAGTAGTATAAAACCAAATCTAATATAAATAATACATTAAGTTGTCTTCTATTAACTAATCACATTTAGCACAAATCTAACCAAACATTAGAAACCCTCAACAACATATCATAGCATGAGCTCGGAAAACGTACAGTAACATAGCTTAACTAAATTAAAGAAAAGTTTATAAATTGATCACTTACCAATCTCTCCGAACATCCAATCTCTTGTGGTTATAATTGCTTCCACCATATCTGACTTTAGTGAACTTCGAAATTGATTGAGAACAAGACCACCAACACTAAAAGTTGATTATGATGCAATAATAGATATTGTAATGGTCACGATATCACGAGCCATGAAATCAAGGGTAAGATAAGAAATTTGTTTCCTTTCCAAAAATTTAGATTGTCAAATTCAACACTTCTATCAACTTGTGGTTCATCCAAATAAAGTTTCAATTCAGATTTTCGAACATATGAATCAAAAATCAAGCTTTGGAAGTCATCAAACTCCTATAAAATAAGTAGGATATGAACGATCAAAAGCTAAAAATGGTACAAATAATAATATAAAGCCAAAACAAGTATAACTAATAAATTTACCTTAAAGATATCCAAGCTTTGGTTTAATGCATTTTCATTACGACTTGAACTTGTACCAACATGATTAAATTGGGTGAGAATGGATGAAGAGGAGGATGATGATGCAACTAATTGGTACTCATCAAATAAGAAAAAAATTATTTTGAATATTTTTTTAACTTTTGTGAATCTTCACCATATGCCTTTTTATAGGCAAACTCAATGAATGATATCTTGTATCGAGGATCTAATATGTTTGCTATTGCTAAAATGGTGCAAAAATCAAACCAATACTTTTGAAATTTTATGATCATTTTCTTTACCATACTTTTCATGTAATCATCTCCTTCTGCCACTAATTTGTCCAAATAAACTTTAACTGCAAACACCTTAAGAAAGTACAAATTTGAAGTGGGGTACTTTGTCCCAGAGAAAATACATGTAATCTCATCAAACATAGACAAGAATTTTCGATGTTTCCCTATTTGTTTCCACTATTATTCAGAAGGCAACTCTTGTAATTAGAATCACTAAATTGAAAATGACAAATTTTTTTTTATAATACACAATACCATCAAGCATAAGAAAATTCGAATTCCATCTTAGAGGAACATCTTGTCTTAACCATTTTTTCTCATCCGGACATACTTGTTTAACGCACTCCAAAAATTTTATTTTCCTAGTTTGTAACCCTTTAACATATTTCACATTTTCATGAGCTTTTTCTATTTCTACCTCAATGTCTTTCAACCCATCATGAACAATCAAATTGAGAATATGAGCACAACATCGAATACGAAAAAAACCTCCATTAGATATTAGAGCATTCCTTAATTTCAATTGACTATTCAACACATGAACACAAACATCATTACTTGAAGCATTATCTATTGTCAATGAAAATATATTTTTTCTCAATACCTCAGTGACATAACGATGATAATAATTTCGCAGCCAAGACAACCTCAATGTGTGGAGTTGACATTTCACATAAATTCAACGTTCTTTTATGTAAATTCCATTATTTATCAATGAAATATGCAGTCAGACACAAATAACCATATGTAGTAATAGAAGTCCACATATTAGTGGTTAGACATATTATACTACGAGTTTGTTCTAACATGATTTTAATATTTACTTTTTCCATATTATGCATCTCTATCACATAAGCTTTTGCAGTGTTCCTATAGATAAATGACACTTCATCACACAAATACTTCATCATTTTTATAATGCCCTCATACTCAATAAATTGAAATGGCAAATCATGCATAATAATGACAATGGACACTAAATAATGAAAAACATGAGCTTCAAACTTTGGAACACGAGTTAACATACTACCATCACCATGATCTAACATCATCTGTATGGGATCACGCATATTCAATTTTGGACAAACTTCTAAATGCCTTTTTCATATTACTTGTGCCAGAAGACGTTACAGTTATGTACTCAATACTGCATTTTCTACATCTCGATCTTGGCTTTTTGTCTGGAAAATACTCCTTGACAACTTGTAGAATAAAGTCCAAACTTTTAAAGTTAGTTTCCTCGATCGTGCTCCATTTCCTTCAAAATTGGTTGTGTTTCGTTCGCTGGTGGGAAACTTTTTTCTATCTCTTCTTCAATTTCAATTATATTATCTACATCACCAATTCCAATGCTTAGAAAGTCCTCAACTTTGTACGCCATATCACTTTCGTTGGTCTCCATTTCCCTATAAATAATATTAATAACCAAATCAAGAACTATTTAATATTGTACTATAACAAACGAATAGTTTAAACCCGAGATCTAATCGACAAGGTAAATATATCCTCAAACAAATATTGTTTCAGAAAAATAGAGAGATGAAGAATGTGGAAATGACGTGTATGAGTTTTGTCTCTTAAAGAGCCACATGCATCCACATATTCACTCGATTCCAAGGTGAAAGAACAAACCATCTATCAAATCGAACCCACTCGATCCAAATTCAGAAAAATAAATCCGTCAAAAAAAACTTCTAACCTTTGAGCTTTGTTGAGATTTGAGAGAGAATTTTAGTCGCTGCGTTTGATTGAGAGAGGCAGCTAAGAAAATTTTAGGTTAAGTGAAGTCTAGGTTTATAAAAAATAAAATTAACATTTCACATAATTGAAAATAAAAAAAATTACAACTCATTTCTCAATAGCCTCCACTAACAATTAATAACAATAAAGTGAGTACTTACGAAAATCGGACAGTTTTCAAAGTTTGGAAATCAACAATTAATCGGATAAAATCAATTATTTTTTACCAAATCGAATCGCTCTACTAACAATTAATATTTAATAACCGTTGATTTCATTACAGATTTCAATTAAACACTGAATTCAAGTCTCTTTATAAAATATGACATTTCATTTTACGAACAGCTGTGGCAAATTAGATTATCCAAATGGTGTCATTGTTGCTATTCTTTATTCTTGAGTTTAATTTTTTTGGCTGAATCATTGATTAATTTAATCAAGTGTGACGTCGTCTCTTGTTTTGTTTGACATTTTATTTTGACAATGTTACTTCAAATGTTAGTTATTTAAGTTTGTAATACGGGCATTATTAATGTGCTATTATTGCATCCTACTACCTCTGCTTGATTGAAATCAATCACAAAATTGTTAAAATCATTTATCGATTTGATTTGATTTGATTCGATTCTTTTCTCTCAAACATGTTCTGATCATATAATAAGAATGCTGATTGCGGCATTTTCCCATATCCTTAATTTCATTATGTGTGATATTTTTACTTCATATTTTAAAAATAGTATCGGAAGCCTCATGCACTAAATCATCCTTTACGTGGCTTTCAATGGTATAACATATGCTTGGTCTGCCCCTTATTTATTTTCTTATCATAGAGGGTCCATGAACCATACCTGCAGCATACTAATTTTGTCTTCTTTCTGATTTGCAGTATGTGCCCAGTGATCATTTTATCTGTTGAGGGACAATCGCAATAATAGCTACGACTCTCATTTTTGCTAGTTTATATATCTCTAGCTTCAAGTTACCATGTTTTGGATTCACTTTTTACTTCTTTTTATTTGCTTAAGATCAATCCTTAGGAGTGACATTTTGCCTCATTTTCTTTCAAGTTATTAAAATAGTGCCCTTTCCTAAGGGATCTTCTCAGCATATACCAATGTGCTTCATTTCTTCATTTTTCTTATGTTAGGTTAGAGTCCAGAGGAAGTGGCGGAGTCAAATATATGCGAGAGCGAAGTAAATTAATAAAAAAAATATGGATTGTTAATGAAGTATTTTTTATTTTGTTCTATCAAAATGAAGAGTATCTATCATTTTTTGTGAAAACCAAATTTTACCTCACTGAATTAATTTTCTGATTACGCAACTGTCGATACGTGCTTTATATTGTCTAAATTTTCATGCAGCAGGTTACAACTTACAAGCATGGTGCTGTTGATTTACGGCTTCTAACACAGTTCTCTGTAACGATTAAAATGTTCATGCTCCTTATTTCTGTGTATTTACCTGTTTACAAGTTGCCTAGTAGAAAATGGTATTGAACTTGACTCTGGCTCTATGTTATAGTTTGACTTATAATTAGATGACAATCAAAAACTAAACTTTACAAAAGCTAAATTTTAGCTTATCCATCATCAAATTTTTTTTTTTAAAAAAAACGCAACACAATTATTTTTAATATGAAATAAAATTATATAATACCGTTTATGAACCACAACTTATTCATTATATTTTTTTTAATCACAACACTAAACTAGAGGTGGCAGAAAAGTCGGAGCTCCGGCTGGTTCGAAACAAATTTTTTAGGGCCCGTGTCGGGTTTAGACAAAAAAAATCTAGACCGGTTTTTTTAATAAGAAATATATTTTTTAATTATATAAATTAATTTTTAATTCTAAATATATATATTTATAATTAAACTTTTAAGGCCCAATTTGAAAAAAAAAAACTTTGAAATTCTTAATTTTTTTTTCATTTTCAAGTATTAAAAACTTTAATGATTATTTTTTAAAAAAATAAAAATTAATTTTTTGAAAAATCAAGCTCATGCTCGATCTAACCCGACAATATCAAGACCTAATCAAACTTGGCAAAACCCAAATCCGGCCCGTTGCTACTCTTAAGCTAAACAAAGCCTGTTGAATAGATTTCCACAAGAAGCTGAAATTATGTCTAGTTTTGCCAACCGTTTCCCAAATGGACACAACCATGAATCTTTCTTCTTCATTCTTGCTATGTATGAAACCATCTTTAGGCATGATATTATTTCTGGAAATTACTTTCAGTTTGGCTTATAAACAGTGCACGTCTTCAAAATAATGTGTGATTTTTTTTTTTTTTTTTTTGGAAATAATGGAAATCCCGCCACCAAACCACTCATTCTGGGCTGCGGCGCAGGTAAAACCACCGACTGTCCCAGGCTCATATAAGAAGTGCACCCCCTAGATTCGAACCCAGAACCTCAAGGCGAGATCCTGTATCCTACACCACCAAACCACACCCTTTGGGTACTAAATAATGTGTGATTTTTGTTAACTCAAAGCCTAAAATTTGTTCATACAAGTATCTGCTTGAAGTGATGGGTGAGTGGAATTGCATTGTGGGTTTGGCATTAATTATATATTTACCAAATGTTCCAATTTCATTGAAGATTCATAAAAAGTGGTGTCACCTCAATTAATTTTCAATTTGGATCATACTTTTGTTTGGTAAGCAAGAAAATCACAAAGCCAATGCCCACACGCCCACTCTTCCATTGGCTTGCACATACTTTGGAATTAATTGATTATAAAAAGAAAAAAAGTGCAATAAACATTCTTAAACATTTTTCTTTTTAAATATGTAATTACAATTTGATTTTCTAGCTGGGAAATATCTCTTAATGGAAAAAACAAAATGAAGCATCAAGTTTGCTAGATTCAGGGAACCCATAACATTATAGTTCAAATGCTTCTATATGGTATCACTATCATAATTCACAACTGTTAGATGGTGTTTTTTTGTGACAAGTACTTTGAACAGTTCGGTAATGGCAGAGATTAGATTTTCCATTTTAGAATGATAAGTGTTCAGAGGTTTTAGGTTATTCCTCGACCAGAAAGAGAGTCCGGACACAGTTTTCCGGATCTGGCCGACCAGAGCACACAGTATGGTACAGATTCAGAGACCGACCACATCAGAGTAGAGGCCGACCACTTTAGATCGGAAGTTCGGTTTGGACCCACCCTGCCTTCTGGAACAAACAGATGAGTTCGGGTATTTCGGGTCAGGACGGTATCAGTTTAGGAAGCTCGGCAGATCATTTGGCCGACCTCTTGAAGACCGACAGAAAATCAGAGTGGTTGCAGTTTCCTTCCATATGTGTCATTTCTCAAAGACACTTTACAGACTGTCATCATTATTGTTGCGTGTGGCAGTGGAGAAAACAGAATGATGTGACAGACCGTCAGGCGACAAGTTTACTTTCGGCGAAGACAGTCTTGGGGCAGAGCGCCCGTCAATCAGTCAGAGATCACGCGGGAATCATCATAAAACTTGTAGGAACAATGTTACATTTTCTTAGTATATAAAGGGATGGTAGTCTCATTTGTATAGGTTGGGTTTTTCTAAATAGTAACTTGTAATACAAAAGAATATCATTTGTAACTCATTTCAACTGCTCGGTCGCGTTCTAGCCTGTCTCAAAACAGGTCGGCCGAGTCAGCTCTTGGCAATAAAAACAACCCTCATCGTTTTGTGCCCGTGGACGTATGTCGGATTCGCTCCGCCGAACCATGTTAAAACTCCATTGTCAACTTGTGCGCTGTTTCATCTTTTACTAAATTTGCTTTTGGTCATCCCCAAACCAAACAAATTAAAGATTGAGGGAAGATTGTCTCGGGGAAGTTATCTCGAAACTGCCCCTGAAACGAAAATCAGTCGTCAACAACAATCAAACTTGTACACAAATGAAGTTCAATTTACCTTTTCACATGAAAATGACTAGTGAACAAGACTAATCTGCACGCAATAAAAATGATATTTTTATTATTTATTCAATATTAATATTTAAAAAAATGGATGAAATCGACTGAACCCCTAATATACAATAGTTTCCCCGTTTGTAATTATCGACACACATAGTAACCCCAGCACGGCACGGTTCATGTGCCATGATCGTTGAATTTGAGTCCATGAGGACCATGACATGAAAGGTCTTCCTCCACATTCATTAATGACTCTGTTATGCACGAATCGCCGCGTGAACAGCTGAGTTAACTCGGGGTCTCTTATTAGTCACAACTCAGCTAATCTTCCACACAAGGGGTGGCATGAGCAAATTGCAGCAAGGGTAGTCTTGTAAATAGTCAATGGGACAGACCCCATTTGTCTAGGGGTGGCAAAACGAATCAACGAATCGAATTTGTATCGAATCTTAAATGAATCAAATCAAAATGTGATGGATTCGTATTCGATTCGTTTATTAAACGAATCCTAATATCAGGATTCGTATTCGATTCGATTCGTTTATTAAACGAATCGAATCGAATATTCGTTTATTCGTTTAGTCAATGATATTATTTAATAAAATATTTTACCACACTTGATTTACATTAATTCTTCATAAATATATACATATAAAATATGTAATTAATATATTTACTAAAAATATCTCACCAATTATCGAAAATATTAATTTTTCTATGATAATTAGCTATAATTTTTCTAATTTTAATTGAAAATTAACAAGAACTAGTAAATAAAAATAATAAAACGAATCATAAACGAATAAACGAATCAATGAGCTTAAATTCGTATTCGATTCGTTTAATAAACGAATCGAATCGAATTGACACATTTATTAAACGAATCTATTTTTTCAAATCTGTATTCACTTTAAAGCGAATCGATTCGAACGAATAAACGAATAATGACCCAAATTACCACCTCATTCCATCAACAAGTGTCTTATCTGTCAAAACGAAAGCTCAATCTGCAGAGAATAAAAATTAAAATTTCACACAATTCGGAGAAAAAATGCACCATGAAAATATTAATACGAGTGGGACGTACGGACGTACTTAACTCATTAATATTTAGATATATTTATATATTAAATTTAAAATTAATCAATAATAATAAAATTATTAATTAATATTTATTATATATTTATTGATAATGTGTATTAAATATATCGCATATAATTTCTCTCTTTTGTATACACTAAAAGTTGGAGAAAATCTTTGGTGCAACAGTGATACTACGTCATCCATGCAACAAGCCAATCATCATTTGCCACGCGTGCTAAAAAGTCAAAAAACAACTAAAAAATAGGAAGAAAATTAAACATGTTATTTTTTAATTGATTGGTGGTACCACGTCATCCATACCACTGTTGCACCAAAGATTTACTCCCAAAGTTGACCGACGAATCATAAATCAACTAAGTCCTTCTGTGGGACCCATCATGCGATATAGTTGACCGTATTACAACCGTCCAATGTGTTCCCCAGATTGTGCGGTTCTGACCAAGTGCAGGCTTGCAGAGCGTGTGCCTGCCATATTTTTCATTTAAAATTCAAAAATCTCAACGCAAAAATTTTATTTAACCAAAAAAAAAAAATTATTTCAACGGCTCCTTGCTGCTTCGGCCCAACGGGGCCTGCATCCGATTTTTTTTGGTTCGGTAACGATTTTACTCTAACCGAATCGAAAAAATCTTGTTTTGGTTCTGATTTTGGAACTTGTTGGAATCGAAACCAATCGATTCTTCCTAATTTGGTTCCGTTTCGATTTCGATTCCGAATTGAGACCATGACCGGGTCTATTTAGCTCTTTATTGTTAAAATTTTTGTGTCCCATAAAGTATATAAATAAATAGAAGAGTCTTGAGTGAGAAATTTGATAGTGTAACAATGAATTTGAAAATTTCTGTAAAAATTCAAATGAAAATGATTTTTTTAAATAAATAATGTAAGAAATTATATAGGAGTTGGAACTTTTGGGTGATTAATAGGTCAGTATTTAGCGGGCCGAGAAGGACTAGAGGTAATAATAGTATTATTTTTGTTGACTATGTGTATGTGTGTATAATGTACAAGAGTTTTTAATTATGAAATCGAAACCTAAATTTTATTATATTGTTTTAATCGCGCGTCTTAAGTTTCATGATGGGATAAATATTATACCTTTTAAGGTGGTACAAATTAAATTGAAATATGAAGCAAATTACCACATCTTGATATAAAAATTTAGGTACAAAATAAATTATGATTCATAGCCCCCATAATCAAATTTAAATTATGTTGACATTATGAGACATTGACATTTACAATTGGAGCGGATGGTTAGTTGTTTCACCTGCCACAACTTTTATGATCCGCTACGGATTTTTTTGTTATTAGTAACAATATTATTATCATTTTTTTTAAATCGTTGGAAATCTCACCGTCAATCACATTTTCTAGATTTAAGCGGAACATATAAAATTTCCTGCTGTACAAGAAACGCATGCTCTGAATTCGAACACATGACTTGAGTGTCAGATTTTGAGTCATACATCACAAAGTCACGCCCATTGGCGACAACAATATTATTGTCATGACATATAGTAAATAATGTGTAACTTTTTTTTGTTGGAAACATCGGAAACCCCACTGCTAAATCCCCAGATCCGAGCTTAAACAGAGCAGATAAAATTTTCGGTTACCCCAGACTCTTACAAGAAATACACCATCTGATCTCGAAATCAGGACCTAACAATTAAGTTCTAAATCCTTTTGACATCATGTCACACCTCTTGAGGGCAAATAATGTGTAAGTGGGAATACATAACGTTGACATTAAGTGAATAAATAATTTAATACATATAATAAAAAAATTAATAAGATAGAAAAATTTATTATCAATATAATATATATATATTTTTTTTAAAAAGACAACTTTCATAAGTGAAAATTTGATCGTGTTAAAATTGATGAACCAACTTTTCAATCATCATGTGACTCAATTTCATGAAAATGTACTTGAAAGGGTCAACGTGAAAAACACTTTATTCGTAGGGGTACAAAAGTCAATGTAGTGGACACTATATGGCTATTAAGGTCATAAACTTTCAACTCAAAATAATAGATTTCAGTAATGCAAGACAATTCGTCATAGTATTGATCATGACGGCAACATTTCTTCTTTGAATAAACTTCCATAATATAGTTAAATTATGTATGGTTTTATTATACATGTGCATCAATCCAGTCACTAAAAATTCGGATCGGATCGATCGATTGAATCAAGATTTGGTCTAAGGTTCGGTCTAAGGTGATCTCCATAAAATCGATCAGAGTTGAACCCTATAAACCCGTCGAATCGGTCGATTCAACCATTGAATCGGTGACCAGGTCCGGGTTTAGCGGGTTTTTTGTCCTTTTTTTTTTAATTTTTTTTTATTAATTTCAAATTTTTATATTTTTCATAAAAAAAAAATATATAACTAAAACACTGACCCCGGATCAACCTCCGGTTGAACCCCGATCAGACCTATGACCTGTTGTGAAATCACGATCACTCTTGGAAGTGATTGAGGAAAAACCGAATTCGTATTATTACTACAAGAATAATACAACAAGTTTACAACCAAGAAACTAACAAAAAACCTCAACACACTCTATACATTTCTCACACACACATTGGGATACTAATAACAATGGTCTAAGGCTCCTTTTATAATGTCCAAACCGCGTGCTACAGTAACACGCGGTTTGGCAAGCTGTCAGGAAGCTCACATCAACTTCCAGCAAGTTGGCACTCTGCTTTCGGTGCCTTTGGCTGCATGCTGACTTTGCTTGCATGCTTATGAACGCACTCCAGCTGGTTTCAACAAATCTCCCCCTCGGTGAAGATTTTCCCAAAATCTGAGCCGACCATCAATCACCCAAATCTGGATCCTCCAAAGGATCCACCCCTGGCTGCATCTGTTTGACTGCCTACGTACCCCGAGTTGGGATCAAGCCAATCGTAGTTCTCTGTATCATCTGACAGCTATCCTGGTTATGTCTCTGCACAACTCTAGCTTGTCCCGATCATCGTTCCTTTGTTGACATGTCGGCTGTGTCTCTGCACAGCACATTTCACTGCATCTCTGTACAGTATTCTCCTGCTATGTCTCTGCATAGTACAATCCACTGCGTCTCTGCACAGTAATCTTCTGTTGTGTCTCTGCACAGTTTTGCTGCCATGTTTCTTCACTTCCTCAGTGCCTTCTTGCCTTTGGGAAACTCTCTGGCTCCCCCACATCAGTAAGCAGAATATATTCGGATCCCGGATATCTGGTTGATGGAATCCTGCCTCGCTCAGATCTTCTTGTCTGAGGTCCACTGGTTTCAGGAGGTCTGTCATCATCCATCTCTGTGAATGATCTTGCAGCTTCTAGTGGAGTGGGTTGCGGCTCCCCCTGCTCAACACTTTCTTCTGTAATCTCCGATGGAACAGGCTGTGTCTCCCCCTGCTCAACATCTCTATCTGCCTCCTCTGGTTCTGCTTCTGGAATTTCTCCGTGCACCATATCTGTGGTCAATTGTGTTGGTGCTGGGTTTGGATTTCTGTTGGCACTGGTATTGGAAGACATTCTGGGCATTTCAATGTCTTCAATTGTTCGGTCTTCAAGAAACTCTACTTCCTGGCTTCTGATGACCATCTTTTCTTTCGGATCCCATAGTCTGTATCCAAATTCTTCATCTCCATGGCCTAGGAATATACATGGAGTTGTCCTTGCATCGAGCTTCTCCCTGAGCTCATTGGATACATATACAACGGCTAAACAACCGAATACTCTAGGGTGAGTGTAGGAGGGATTCTTACCAGACCACACTTTCTCCGGAATCTCCAAGTTCAACGGTTCAGTTGGTGATCAGTTGATCAGGTAACAGACAGCATGAACAGCTTCTCCCCAGAATGGCTTTGGCAGCTTAGCCATACTGATCATTCCTCTGACTTTCTCCATAATGGTGCGGTTCATACTTGCAGCGACACCATTATGTTGTGGAGTGTGTGTAACAGTTCTCTCATGTCGAATCCCGTGTCTCCAGCAGTAGGCTTTGAACTCTCTGGAACTGTACTTGCCTCCATTGTCTGTGCGAAGGCACTTCAGCTTCTTCCCTGTTTCATGCCCTATCATGGCGTGGAACAGCTTGAACTGATCTAGGACCTGATCCTTCGTCTTGAGGAAATACACCCAGATTTTCCGTGAAGCATCATCAATAAAAGTCAGAAAATACTTGTTACCGCCCAATGAATCAACCTCCAAGGGACCACAAACATTAGAGTGCACCAGACTGAGCAACTCCGATCTTCTCTCTGAAGAGAAATCAAATGAGACTCTGCGTTGCTTACCAATTGAGTAGTGGTTGCAAGGACCTCGTGCAGCATCCTTGGTAAGCTTCTTCTTGTTCAGGGTAGACAACCCTCTCCCACTCATGTGTTCGAGTCTCCGGTTCCACAGATTTTGAGAAGCCTTTTTTTCAGCTACTTTGAGGCTGTCTGCACAAATCTTCACATGAGTCTTGTATAGTGCGCCGCAAGCATGTCCTCGGGCGACAACCATGATACCTTTCGTCATTCTCCATGTGCCATTTCTGAAGTGATTGTCATAGCCCTGTTTGTCAAGAGCTATCCCCGAAAGTACATTCAGCCGAAGTTCTGGAACATGTAGGACATCCTTCAAGGTCAATGTACACCCGACATTTGTCCGCAACTGAATATCACATATTCCTACTATCCCAGAGGAACTGATATTTCCCATCTTCACTGCTCCAAAGTCTCCCGCTTTGTAGGTTGTGAAGTAATCTCTGTGAGGAGTGACGTGGTAGGATGCTGCAGTATATACCACCCACTCAACATCTTGGGTTGCGTTGTGAAGGCATGTCTCTTCCTGTATGGAGCATATTGCTACATCTGCTTGGACAACGACCAGTGTCTCTCATTCGTCATTCTTCGGCTGGTGATTGCCTTCTCTCTGCTCTCGTTGCAGTTTTCGGCAATTCTTCTTTAGGTGGCCTACAATGCCACAATGGTAACACTTGTAGGTAGGCTTCCTTCCATCTGAGGATCTACCTCTGGTTGTGCTTCTGCCTCTCTCTCCGTCTCTTCCTTGATGTCTTCCTCGAGTCTCTGTGACGAAGGCTTCTGTCTGTTCTGAGCCAACATCTTTTCTCCTGGACTCCTCATTCGACAGGGCATCTTTTACCATAGGCATGGTAACTTTACCTCATGGAGCGGAATTGCTGAGAGTAACCACCAATGTCTCCCAGCTATCAGGAAGGGAACTGAGTAGTAAGAGGGCTTGTACTTCATCTCCCAGCTGCATGTCTACTGCAGAGAACTGGTTCACCAGGCTCTGGAACTCGTTGGTGTGTTCCGCAACGGAAGTTCCACTCCGTAGCTTCAAGTTCACCAAACGCCTCATTAACAGGGCTTTATTCCGAGCTGTCTTGGCCTGGAACATGTCTTCCAGTTTTATCCACATCCCGTAAGCATCTGAATCCTGTGCTACGTGGTGGAAGACACTGTGACCGATCCACTGCCTTATCTGACCCAAAGTTCTGTTGTTGAGTTTATTCCAGTCATACTCCTTAACAGACTCTGGTTTCACTCCCTTCAACTCGATGACATCAAACAGATCTTTACAATGTAAAAAATCTATCATCCTAGGTCTCCAGAGGGAGTAATTAGTGGCATCCAGTTTAATCATTGCACCAGAATGAGAATCCTCCATCTCCATTTTAAGTTTTAAAGTTTAAAATGAGAATACACAAAAATTGGGTCTGAATTTCACAAATCGGAGGTCACTGTTGCGTCCGGAACGGTCGAAAATGGTGGAATAGACACTTCTTTGGTCTAAATCCGACACATGGGCTGATTTGTAAATTCCTAAAAGTTTTGGGGCAAAACTGTAAATTTCAAAACTTCAAGGGGCAAAATGAAATTTACCAGGCTGCTGACGTGGCAGTGCTGACGTGGCAAGGTGGGACTGGTTTGCTGACGTGGCGGACACGTGGCGCTAACGTGGCGGATGACGTGGCGCTGACGTTGGGATGACGTGTCTGCTGACTGGGCGCTGACGAGGCGCTGACTGTGCGCTGACTGGGCGTGACGTGGCGATGACGTGGTGGCTGACGCGGATCGTCTTCAACCTTCGGCAGCGCGTGCGGCGCGCGGATCCCGTGAGGGCGCGTGGGCAGCTCTCTGGAAGGCGCGTGTGGCCTGTTGGGACGTAGGTTCGGTCGCCGGAAAATACCACCGTGCTCGTCTCGACGTGAACTAGCTGATGGTACCCTCAAAATGAATTTTTGACAACTTTTCCGGAACTCGAATTTTCCGAACCAAACTCCGTTCTTCGGTTTTTCGATCCCAATGAAGAACCAAAGCTCTGATACCACTTGTTGTGAAATCACGATCACTCTTGGAAGTGATTGAGGAAAAACCGAATTCGTATTATTACTACAAGAATAATACAACAAGTTTACAACCAATAAACTAACAAAAAACCTCAACACACTCTATACACTTCTCACACACACATTGGGATACTAATAACAATGGTCTAAGGCTCCTTTTATAATGTCCAAACCGCGTGCTACAGTAACACGCGGTTTGGCAAGCTGTCAGGAAGCTCACATCAACTTCCAGCAAGTTGGCACTCTGCTTTCAGTGCCTTTGGCTGCATGCTGACTTTGCTTGCATGCTTATGAACGCACTCCAGCTGGTTTCAACATGACCCTCTCACCAAATCGGGTCAATGAACGGATCCGAATTTTAAAAGACCTCATCAATCACTTAAAGCCCATTATTAATTTATTATTCAATCTATATACTACTATATTTCTAAACTTAACAATGCTCTCTCATTGATTTAAGGAGATTCAGCCCATCATAATTTTTCCTTTAGAATTGTGGGGATTAATTAATGGCTTCTCATCTCCAATGCAATGAATTGAATGAATGCAATTAATGGTTTTATTCCAACTATTTTTTATTTTTAGAATTTTAGGGACTAATGGCTTATCATGTCCAATGCATCGAATTGATTATGAAGATGGATTTCACTTTAATTGCTTCTCATCTCCAATGCAATGAATTGAATTGAATTGAATTAGTAGTTATGGTCCTAATTAAAGGCTGTTTGTATTCGTAGGATTGAAAGTTTTTTAAGATTTTAATGCTTTAATACTATCATAAAACATAACCTTATTAAATTGAACATAGTTAAAGATTGTTTGTATTTATATAATTGATTTTTTTTATTTTTTTATTTTTTTATTTTTTTATTTTTGAGATTTTAATGTTTAGATAATATAATTCAAAACCCGATATTACCTTATCCATAGTTCTCACTTTGAATTCTCCGCATATGCATGGACCGATAAAATCCATTGTGCATTAATTCGTCATTATATTTTGAGCTCATGGATATAAGCTTTTGAAACTGGTTCAATGAGAAATTCAATCGCCAGCACCAATTGATTCTATATATATACTATTTTTATTTTTTATATTTTTTTTAATGGAGTGGAATTAAGGTCATATGAGATAAGAACCGAAAGAATAACAGGAGACTTATTTAAGATGTTTAATTTAAGTCGGTATTTTGGAAATTTTATTTTGTGGTTGTATGAATGTTACGGTTTGTTAATTGGTTATTTTGCCTGCAGGTTTTTAAGACTTAAATTTTGTTCATTTTTATGAGCCATTTTAGAAATTAACTTGTTGTAGTTAATATTGAGTTTGAGTCGTGACAAGTTTGGCTGAGAAAATATCTCATGTGTGCAAGAGTAATTTGGATACTTCAAAAGCAAATTAAATCTTAAATTATAATAGGAAATATCACATAAATGTGTTTAATCAAAATTAACCCACGCATTGCACAGGTTATAGACTAGTTATAATATTTTAAAATATTTTCAGAATGAAGTCGGGATATAATATCGAAATCGATTAGTGAATTTATGTCGGAATAATGGAATAAAAAAAAATTATCTATTATGTTATAACTTCATGATAAGATGAATATGTGATGAGTGGTAATTATATCATTATTTCTCACTCATTTAATTTAATATTTTGTATAGTTTTTTGAGTTTTGTGAATATTTTGATGTGTTTTGTGTTATTTTGTAGATAAATAAAGTTTCAGGACTCTCTGGAGGTGATTTGGGGCCAAAACAGTGAAAATTGGACAAAATGGTAATTTGGTAATTTTACGCATCGCGACGCCAACATGCGCCATGAGCTGCTAACGTGCGCCGGGGGACACGTGTCAGAATCTGAAAAGTTTAACCTGCTAACGTGCGCCGAGGGACACATGTCAGAATCTGAAAAGTTTAACTTGCTAATGTGCGTCGTGCCACGTGTCAACATCACAGCCGATCTGCTAATGTGCGTCGTGCCACGTGTCATCATCATATGGTGCCGACAATCTCCATCGCCACGTGTCACTCCACGTGTCAGCCATGTCATCGTCCACATCAGCACCGAGTCAACTCGCCACATCATCATCAGCCAATCAGAGCGTGCCACGTGTCGCAATCCTACGGTGCCGACAATCACTTTCGCCACGTTTTGCCACGTCATCGCCACGTCAGCACAATTATTGAGTCAATTATCCACACCGCCACGTCATCGGATAAGATTCTGAAGCAGCCAACCAGAGCACGACACGTGGCGCGGCGCGACACACACACCTTACCGAGGCCTATAAATTCAGCTCGAGGTTTCAGTTTCAGATGTACCTTCCTCTCTGAATTCTCTGATGTAAATAGAGAGTTTTATATCTAGTTTACTTTAAATTTTAGTTTTATAATTAATTTTAATTACGTTCTGTAATAATAATTTACTTTCTTTACTTTTTCAGTTTTTACTATTCAACATGAGGAGGTAACTTCTCACTGCCATGGTGAAAGGTAAAATTTTTATTACTTCTATTTAGATTAATCTCAATAATTATAATATATTCACTATTTAAAATTTGACTTAATGATGATATCGCTATATTGGCCGGTTGATAATTGATATTAAATTGATTTTAATTTGACTAAGCAAGGATACCGTCTGGTTGGTCGGTTGATAATTTACCGCCTATATGGCTGGTTTATGGACAAATATTGTTACCGCCTTAATGGCTGGTTGGACTTAATTTGACTTAATCAGGTTACCGCATATATGACTGGTTGGTAATGTTATCATAAGTTAATATATTATATTAAGGGAGATATCTAAAATAGTAGTAGTAAAAGTAGATCCTTTAACTCTAACATTTTATTTTTGTAATTTTACTTTTCAGTATTTACTTTACCGCATTTACTTTTCAGCATTTTATTTTATGTCTTTTACTTTTAAGTTTTTACTAGCCCTAGTTATGTGTCGTAACTAAGTTAGTTATCTAGGGTTGTGATGAATTCTAATATCACCGGTTTATAAGGGGTTATTTTGTAGTTTGGGTAATTTAAAGGATTACTTATTAAGTTTTAAGCTTAATGCGTCTTGTTAATTGGCCACTAATAAGATTGATCTGGTAAATCTAAAATAAACTTTACAAATGAATTTTAGGTTTCAGACTTATTAGCTCACGATCTTCCTTGATGATAGATAACTCTTTAATAGATTTCCTTACATGATAGATATAAACCTGTCGGGCGGGGGTAGCCATAATTGGAACTTAAACTTAATGAATCCAGGTAATTTGGTTGACATAGACATATGATTCAATTGGGTTATACTGAGTATTTGCGTCTGACCATCGACAGAGACTTTCGCATAATTTCGTGTTCCAGGTTAGTAAACCAATTTATTACATAAACATGAAATAACCAATTCATCTTTTAGAAGATATTAGAAAGATTCACAACCCTATATAGTTTCTTAATATTGAATTTTTTTAAACCTACTTTCGTGCAATTTTATTTACTTGTTTTTAAATTCAAAATCTTCACAATTTCAAATCAATCAATCAATCTGTTAGATAATAGTAATCATCTGACCTCATAAAATTAATAGATTAGGAATTAAGTCCTCGTGGGATCGATACTTTTTATACTACTTGAACGATACGTGCATTTGCGTTATACGCGTATGATTACGCCGGTCAATATGAATGGAAGGCATATGATTAAAATTAATTTAATTAAATATGTTTCCTTGTTAATTTTAATGCCTCTGATTTTTCTGTGCATGGGTGTCCGTTAAACATATAAAATATATATTTACAATTTCAGAATTATATAATTTTGAAGACTTATTCCTTTCACACTTTCACAATGCTACAAAACTCTGTGGTACCTCATAAATAAATCAAAGCTAGTTGTTCAACTTTAGTCATCTTTTAATGATATTCACTCAATTAAAGTTAAAAAAGACAACAAATTCCTCTTCTATATGAAAATAATATACTATGTATTTAGGGGCGGAGGACTTGTAAAACCAAAGAGATTTGGTTCTTTTAGATTTTTTATTTTCATTTTCAGAGTTTTGTTTTTTTTTTAATTTTAATTTTAATATTTTTATGATTTGGCCCATTAAATTTATAATTTATTATTATTTGATCCTAAATTTTTATCTATAATTATGATGGACAATGACTTCTACGAATAAAGATTTAAAGATTGGCAAATTACATCATATATTAGGGATGGTAATGAGATTGTACGAGATGAGATTTGTTAATTTCGATCTCGTCCCATTATTTTATAGGAACAATAAATTGACTTGGTCTCGTCCCATCATACATTTCGTCGAATATCATCTCATCCTACTAAAAATTTCAGAATATTTTTTATCTCGTCCCATACTCCATTTTCAAATCGGGACAAAAAAATATCATTAATGCTGATCTATATGTGTGCAATTTTGGTGAAGTTAATGCACTGAAATTAAAGAATTAAGTAAATTTGGTAAGATGGGGAGAAAATCTAAAATAAAACGGAGGTATCACGTCATACGTGTAATAATTCAATAATTCATTGTAACACGTATTAAAATATTAAAAAATAACTAAAAATATAGGTATTAAATCATACATGTCATTTATTAATTTATTGATGATACCATATCACCCGTACCGTTGCACCAAAGAATTACTCTAAGATGTGAATGCTAGGATGTAGGCGTTATCCTTCTTTAGATATAGAGAATATAAATATATCCTCAATTTATCCATGCCTAGGATTTATGCTTGTGTAGCTTATAATTTCATTAACAAGATAATAAAGTTTGCTCTATTATTTCTTTAAAGATAATATGTATGAATAAATATTATTAATAAATATATTTTTAAATAATTAAGTCCAATCTTAAAACATCTATTTATGATTAATTGAGTGAGAAAATGAGAGTCGATAAATGTGTATAAATTCTCATAGTCGAAAATATAAAAGTACCATATATTTTAAAATACATATTTAAATTAGATCGTACTGTCTAATTACCACGTATAATATTAATTAAATCATAGATAAACAATATAGCATGCCTTAAATTCTTAATTAAATTATATACATTATGTTAGAATTTGAAACGTTCGTTGATGATAAAAATAAATCTCTCATATTTACAACTACCCTTAAATCGTTCTACATTTTAATAAATAAGTTGAGATCCATGAAAGATATTTTTTGCATCCCTGAGGCCTGCTAGTGGACTAAGAGAGAGAGGAGCTTGACGATGTAACATTTTAGATAACTTTGAAGAAAACGAGAGAAATTAGGTCATTCTAATTATAAGATGCTTGCTTTGAGGTAGCTATCAAAATCAATTATTTTTTTCTTCCCACTCAATAATATGGATGGTGAGTCGGGTATGGTACATGGATATCGTATGGGTCTTTGTTTATACGAGAATTTTATCTCTATTTGAATAGAGATGTCAATAATCGTACCCAATTCATACAATCAACGAGTGTAAAAAAATATATACTTATCCATTCCTAATGTATTGGACCCCCTACGAGAATTTTTATCACACACAACAGCCTAATAATGCTATCACATTCTTTAATAACAACCCTTATTTATTTTTTTTAGAAACGTTGGAAATCTCATCGTCAAATCATCTGATCCGGGTTTAAGCGGATCAAGCAGGTTAAATTTTTGGTTGTCACATACTCTTACAAAGAATTAAACCCCATGAATTTAAATCCAAGACCTGACAATCAAATTTTAAGTCATTGGTCATCAAATCACACTCCCTGAGAGACAACAGCTCTTATATATGGAGGGATACTGAACCATTGCTTTTGTATAAGTGCTTTCTTTAAAATTGCTTTTATATAAGGAGATAAGAGACACATCACACAATCACTTGTTCAAATTGTGCTTGTGCAATTCAAACATTTCAGCTGGGCATGGAATAGTTTTTTGACTAGCTAATGTATATCTTCTTCTGTCAGATCCATTGGATTGATGCTTTCACTAGATTTTCTCTCAGAAGAAATATTTTAGGCATCTCCGACCCATATATTTTCATCCTTGATTGTTTTTTATGTCTCGCTATAAACTCTTGAAATCAGATATTTTCATCCATCATCCTCTCGACTTCCAGAGTTGGTGTTTTCATATCATTCGTAATCGGTGCATTGACATCCAGTTCATCTTCGATTATCATGTTGTGCATAATAATACACGCATTCATTATATCATGTTATACACGTTTACTACAAAAATATGTCGGTCCTCCAATAATTGCAAAACGTGATTGAAGAACCCCAAATACTCGTCCAACGTCTTTTCTGCATCCTTCTTGTTTCATTGCAAATATTTTTTTTGGGACCACGTGGTTCTTGGATAGTTTGTACAAGCGTAGACTATGTTGGATATATTCCATCAGCTAAATAATAACTCATGTTATATTCTTGTCCTCGAATGACATAATGAGCTGGCGAAACAATACCCTCAGCAAGATTGGCGAAAAGATGGGATGACTCCAAAACATTAATATCATTATTGGATCCGGCCAAACCAAAATATGTATGCCATATTCAAAGTTCATAATCTGCAACCGCTTCCAAAATAATAGTTGGTGATCCACTACGACCTGCATATTGACATTCCCAACCCGTTGGACAATTTGTCCACCTCCATTGCATACAATCTAGGCTACCCAACATGCTTGGAAAACCTCGTTCTTTGCCAATACAGAGTAATCTAGCAACGTCATTAGCATTAGGTGACCTTAGATATTCTTCTGAAAATATCCCGACGACGGCACGATAAAATCTCTTCAAACTTTCAATTTCTATAGACTCTCATATTTTAATATACTCATCAGTTGCATCAGCTGGTTGACCATATACTAACTTTCGAAATACCACAGTTATTTTTTTCAAAAACGACAAACCAAGTCTACCGAGACCATCCCTCTATTGCACGAAGTAATTATCATGCCCTTCCACAACTTTGAGAATACGAAGAAATAAACTTCGCCGAAACATTGATTCCTTATATCGAGGGTTATCGAAAAAAGTAGATATATTTACCATGTTAAAAAAAATTAAAAAACGAGAGAGAGTGCACCAATAATCAACCAAAATCGTTGATCCTGTGATGATCTCCCAGATTATTAAATCGTTATTGTAATTTATAATGCATTTTCGTTTTATTTTTATGTTTTCCAAATAATAATAATCTATTTATTATCAATATAAATTGTTAATATAAATAATAATTAGCCTTGTCGAATATAAAATTAATAAATTCATTAACTAATAAACGAGATACAGTTAAAACATATTAAATTAAACAGGATATACTTATAATAAAATAAAAAATAGAATTGTATATAATGTAAATAATATAGGGTCATTATATAATTACATCAAATTGAGGGGACAAAAAATATATATATAGCAACACCAAATTTGACGTTGCCTACCCTGCCGCACCAAAATACGCCAAAATGACGCCGGGTTGGAGTTGGTCTTTCCGGAAGAAGTTCATGTACAGTACAAGTAGTCCTACTTGTTACAATTATTAATGTCCTAATTAAAACTTTACTACACTTTCACTGATAAATTTATTTATAAGACGGCTCTGATCCATATGCAGTATAAGGTCATTGTCTCAATTTAGTTATTATTTTATTATTCAAAGATTTAGACCAATACGTTTTTCTAAGTATATAATGACTGAATTATGCAAATTAAATGTCTCAATAATTTACTAATTTATAACTAAATTGAATTCATTTTCTATTACGGAACCAACCTATATGATTGACAAGTTACTTTTGCGTAAAACAATATTGTATTGCTCAAATTATATAACAAATTATTATAGTAAGAGATCGTATAGATGTTTAGGTGGCTGAATCTGTGTGGTTAAGCCATATCATCAACAAATAAATGTATGGAAGCTCAATCATACAGATTCAGCCACCTAAGTATCTGTGGTTGGATCTGTATCATTTGTTTGTGTCTGTATCTTTTTCCTTTATTATTATATTTTATGGAAAAAATAAATAAATATTCTTATGTTACTTTTGTTTGAAAAATTCTTAATGAATTAAAATTACTTGTATTATTATAAAAAAAAATAATTCTTAAATTTATTTTTAAGATATCCAATCAAACTCATTCCAAACAAATGATGAAAGACAGAGAATTTGATTTTTAATGATCCAAGATAAGAAAATTGAACCCCATTTTCTTTATGGCATTGAATTTGGTCATTCAATCCTTGTCACCTTTTCCTAACAAATTAAATTATATTCCATCATCTTAAGGTGTGTTTATTTGAAGGTAATGATAATGGAAGAATGAGAATCATTTCCATTAAAATTACTTATTTTCTAAAATTGAATAAAAATGAGGATGTGAATGAGAACGTGGCCTACACATTTGAGAATGAGGAATGAGAGTCTCATTTCCACCACCTCATGTGAATAAGATTTTCATTCTTATTATTGATGAGAAATTATAATATTACCTCTAAAGTAATTAATTAATATTAATTTATAGATAATAAATAAAATATATTAATAATTAATCAATAATTCATAATTCATAATAAATTAATATTTAATAGTTTAATAAATAATAATTTAATAATTTAATAAAAGAATAAAGTAATATTTAGTAATTTAATACATTAATAATTAATTAATTAAGAAATAATTAATTAATACTTAATTTATAAATAATAAATAAAATTAATTAATAATTAATAATAAAAGAATATTTAACATTTTAATAAATAATAATTTAATAAAAGAATAATTTAATATTTAGTAATTTAATACATTAATTAATAAGGTAATAATTAATTAATACATTAAAATTAATAACAATTAATAAATAATAAGTAATAAATTAATAAATAATTATAACTAATGATACTTTTGTAACTTGATAACAATTCATTTTGATTATTGGACAAAGTAAACACATCAATGGTAATATTATTTCATTCCAATTCTGATTCATACAACTAAGTAAATAATTTATTCTGATTTCGATTTACTATTCTCATTCCAGTCCATTTCAATTTCATCTCATTACAATTGCATCTTATTCCAATTACGAGTACGTAAATATATAAAAATAGAGCCGAATAAAACTTTTAATTCTTCCATTAATGTAACAATAGCAACATAAACTTTCCCAAGTAGGTTACAAATTATAGCTTTTTAATTTAATAAATAAATAATGGAAATGGGTTCTTAATCATGATGATAGCCAATGTGTAGGTGGGTTATTTAGCCACGTATAAAGGACAAAATTGGATTCTATCCTCCACATGATTAGATTATATTTTATAATCTCTGTTTAGTCCTATTAAACTAGTTTTTTTAGCAACACTTGGAAGGGCAATAATTGGTTAATTTTTCTAATATAAATTATTAATTTTTACAACCAATTTAGTTAATGAGTAATATTAATTTTGACATTTTAATTAAAAAAAAAGAAAAAATACTTTTCACTCATTTTTATTGGGAGCTAATTTTATTAATAACGTTGATACTAAACAATTAATGATTTCATTTTAGAGCAGCTTTCAATAGATCAACAAACACAATTAACTTAATTTCAAAATACCTATAAATATGATTATACTCTAGAATTAGCACAAAACGAGTACCACTAATAATAATTAGAGCACCAAAACTTACACCTATTGATTCACAAAGCACTTCTAGCTGTAAAGAAATTTTGTTTTGACATAATTTCCACAGGAGGAGAGAGGTGTCAAAATTTTCAAGAAATTTTAAAAAGAAAGTCTCACTCATGCCCCAATGGGTCCTAATGGGTGTGGTTTGGTGGTGTATGGTCCAAGATCTCATCTTGAGGTTCTGGGTTCGAATTCAGGGGTGCACTTCTTATAAGAGTCTGGGACAGCCAGTGGTTTTACCTGCGCCGCGGCCCAGAATGGGTGATTTGATGGCCAGAATGGGTGATTTAATGGCGGGGTTTCCATCGTTTCAAAAAAAAAAAAAAAAAAAGTCTCACTCATGATGGAGGAAATAAAATAATAGTGAATTCAATTCAAAGATTCTGTCTTAAAGAGCTAAGTGCCTTTGGTTTATAACCTTTCTTTTCCTCAGTTATTGGGAACCAAAGATAAGAATTTGATACTGTTTGTCCACTTAGCTACTACCAATGGCAATGATTTTTTTGTATTACATTATTATCTAATATTATTAATTAGAGTAATGCAACTCTTCTCCACACATACGTACTATTTCATTTTCGAGTATGTAAAAGTTGTGTTACCAAATATAATTTTTATCTATTCGAAAACGAAATAAAACACGTGCGCCAGTACGAGTAGCATATTTTTTTGCTAATTAACTCGCTGTAACACCAATGCGTTAGATTTTAGATTTTATTTGATATTGTATTTATTAGGGATGACAATTTAGGTCACGATTCGTTTATTCGTTCGATTCGATTCGCTTTAAAGCGAATACGGGTTTGGAAAAATGGATTCGTTTAATAAATGAGTCAATTTGATTCGATTCGTTTATTAAACGAATCGAATACGAATTTAAGCTAATTGATTCGTTTATTCGTTTAGGATTCATTTTATTATTTTTTTGAATAGTTATTATTATTTTTCAATTAAGATTCTAGAAATTATGGCTAATTACCATAGAAAAAAAAATTATATTTTCAATATTGGTGAGGTATTTTTAATAAATATATTAATTACATATTTTATATGTATATATTTAAGAAGAATTAATGTAAATCAACTATAGTAAATTATGATATTAAATAATATCACGACTAAACGAATATTCGTATTCGATTCGTTTAATAAACAAATCGAATACGAATCATGATATTATGATTCATTTAATAAACGAATCGAATACGAATCCATCATATTTCGATTCGATTCGTTTACGATTCGATACAAATTCAATTCGTTGATTCGTTTTGTCACCCCTAGTTTTATGGAGCTTAAGTCATATATATACACCGTTCTAATGTGTTTGGTAAACACTTGCGGTTGTGATTTGAGATATCACAACTTATTTTTTATTTGTATTTTTTAATATTAAGCCACAATCCCATTGTACCAAACGAGAGCATTAAGCTTACTAATAAAAACAATTTGACTGATCATATAATAATTTTAAATTTTAATGAATATATTCTGTTCAAATAACAATGGATGAGAAGCCATACACGTGAGAGTTTTGATTCTCAAGAGAAAAAAATATTAGAATATTAGATTTGATACAGCAATACATTCTACTACTATATGTATATATAAGCATGGAACTTGATCTCGAAGATGGCACAAAACTTATAACTTAAATTCCCATCTTTGTTTCTTCACTTAAAAGAGTTATAATTTTAATTCTTGTGGTTACTTGGGCTTCTGCTATTCCTTTGTGTTGCATAGAGAGAGGCATTGATAAAGAAGAAAGAGTGGGCATGAAGGTAATTCTAAGAGTCTTGAGCTTGTTACATTATAGAAACTTACTTCTTCTATATATATACGCAATCCAACGGTTTGAGATTTATGACTTTATCTTTAAGGTTTCAGGTTCAAGTCTTTGGATATCATTCTTGTAAGAGTCTGAGACAATATCAATTTACCCACACATTCATATAGATGACTTGAGGTTTCTCCGATATTCCAAAAAATATATATATATTACATAAAAAGTTTTATTAAATGTCCATTCGGGAGTACTTAAAATCTTATTAAAAATATTCTCAAACTGGTCCTAAATTTGAATTAAGATTCTTTCATGATATGTGTTGTCTAGAATTTTACAAACCTTTTGTAAAAAGATTTTACTGCTATATATTTATTGTATCTTAGTGAAGAAAGCAAGAAAATTATCAAATTATTAATCAACAAAATGTGCTTGAAAGAGAAGATTCGAGGAAAGAAGATTAATTCTTAAAACCTTTACAAAATCTTATTTATAATAGGTTCTTTTTTGTTAGGTAAAAAGGAAAAGAAAATAAAGAACTGTGGACTCAAAAACAGTGTAAAGTTTTTTAGCACAAATGCAATTGTAGGCAGCCACCTGTCACTGTTGAAAATAGTGAAAATGAGAGGACTAAGAGAAAGTGATCATGTGGGGTAAAGCTTGATGGTGATGATGAGTTTTTGAGTCAACCTGGTGGTTGACATACGCGTACACTGAGTGAGAGGAAGTGTGATTCTGCTGTTTTATCTGTTCCGTTTAATAATTTCATGCCGGATTTCCAAGGTTAATTTAAAAAAAAATTATATATATATATAATCCCACTGCCATTCCTTTTTGTTCACTCACAATTCAATTTCCTGCAACAAGAAAAAATATTTTCTTTACTTCTTTCTCTTTGCAGAAGCAAACCCACACCCATTTGAGTTTTGACTTGAGAACTACTAGAATCCATTTGGGTTTTTTTTTTTTTTTTTTTTTTTTTTGATTCTTGAAAAGTGTGTATCTCAGTTGTGTAAGTGTGTTCAGTTCACAGTAAAGACAAAAGGCTTATTAATTTTGTTGGTCTCTTTCATAACAAAAGATGGCTGAAACCACTGCTGCCAAGAACCAACACCAAATTTTTGATCTCTCACTTCCTCAAGGTGGCTCCAAATGCTTTGATGATGATGGCCGCCTCAAGAGAACAGGTTATTATTATTTCTTTCCCCCTGAAATCACTTTTGTGTAAGTTAAGTTTGTTACTGGTGATTTTTTTTTTTAATCTGCTTTTGGCTTTTTTTTAAAAAAAAAAAAAAAACCATGTGCAGGAACTCTGTGGACTGCAAGTGCTCACATAATAACAGCTGTGATAGGATCTGGGGTTCTGTCTTTGGCTTGGGCCATAGCTCAGCTTGGATGGATTGCTGGACCAGCTGTTATGTTCTTGTTTTCTTTTGTCACTTACTACACTTCTACTCTTCTTGCTGCTTGTTACCGCTCTGGTGATCCTGTTAATGGCAAAAGAAACTACACTTACATGGATGCTGTCAGATCCAACCTTGGTAAAAAAATAAATAAATCACTGCTGTAAAAAATATATTAACCAAATTCACAACTGGGGTAATTAACTCAACAAATAACTCTTTCCTTTTGATTACTCAGGTGGGTTTCAATTCAAGATTTGTGGGCTTGTTCAGTATCTGAATCTTTTTGGTGTTGCCATTGGTTACACTATAGCTTCATCCATAAGCATGATGTGAGTTTTGATTTTATTCAATTGGGTGATGTTTTTTTTTTTTTTATATTTTTGGTTATTTGAGCTAATGACTGTGTTGTTTTTTATTTTATTTTTTATAAATCCATCAGGGCTATTGAAAGGTCTAATTGCTTTCACACAAAAGGAGACAAGAATCCATGCCATATGAATAGCAATCCATATATGATTGCTTTTGGTGTTGTGCAGATTATTTTCTCTCAAATTCCTGACTTTGATCAGCTATGGTGGCTCTCCATTGTCGCCGCTGTCATGTCCTTTACTTACTCTACCATTGGTCTTGGTCTTGGTATTGCTAAAGTTGCAGGTAACTGTTGCTAATGTGTAAATTAATTTGATTCAAGTTTGGTGTAAAGTGTAAACTGTGGTGTAATGAAGCTAACTAAAAATGACCTTTATTGCTTGCTTAATTTTCAGAAACTGGCAAATTCAGAGGAAGCTTAACTGGTATTAGCATTAATACTGTTACTGAAACTCAAAAGATATGGAGAAGCTTCCAAGCACTTGGTGACATAGCATTTGCTTACTCCTACTCCATCATCCTCATTGAAATTCAGGTATGTTTCTCTATTTTTCTAATAATTTTACTATACTGTTTGATAATTTTTTATTTTATTTTTATTTTTTTGCTGAACTGACCTTGTGAATCAACAATTGGTATGTAACAGGACACCGTTAAATCTCCACCATCAGAATCAAAGACAATGAAAAAGGCTTCACTCATAAGTGTTGGAGTAACAACTCTTTTTTACATGCTCTGTGGCTGCTTTGGCTATGCTGCTTTTGGAGATTTGTCACCTGGAAATTTGCTCACTGGCTTTGGTTTTTATAACCCATATTGGCTACTTGACATAGCCAATGCTGCCATTGTTATTCACCTTGTTGGTGCATACCAAGTTTACTGCCAACCCCTCTTCGCGTTCATTGAAAAACAAGCTGTTCAGAGATTCCCAGATAGCGAATTCATCACAAAGGATATCCAAGTCCCAATCCCCGGATTTAATCCCTACAATCTCAACCTATTTCGGTTGGTTTGGAGGACAATTTTTGTGATCCTAACAACTGTGATCTCAATGCTTCTCCCATTCTTTAATGACATTGTTGGTCTCCTTGGAGCCCTAGGATTTTGGCCTCTCACAGTCTACTACCCAGTTGAGATGTACATTGAACAAAAGAAGATACCAAAGTGGAGCACAAAATGGCTTTGCCTCCAAATCCTAAGCTTGGCTTGCCTCATTATTACCATAGCTGCTGCAGCTGGCTCTATTGCAGGAGTTGTTACTGATCTTAAGTCTTATAAGCCCTTCAGCACCAGCTACTAATTCAATTGAAATTGCAATGGAAGTCGCCATTGATGATCGATAAGGAAAAGGATTAATCATTAGCTTTTCAGTTCTTGTTAATGTTCATATCAAGCCTAAAGTGGTCAAGTTACTGCTATTTCCATTAGTTCTCTGCTAAAACAAAAGCAGGACCATGTATCTATGCATATGAGTCCTCATGATTTGAACAATGTAACATTTGTCTATTTTCCAAATGCAAAATAGAAAAAAAATTAAACCAAGTTGCCATCTTACATATCTTTGTTCCCTCACTGTTTATTATCTTTCATTTTTTTAAACGTCGGAAACTCTGCTATCAAATCACTCGATTTACGTTTAAGCGGAAGAGGTAAAATCTCTGACTATCTCAGATTCTTATAAGAAATGAACCCTCCGTTTATTAACTTACCATGATACAAACACACACTTGACACCTGTAAGGATCAATGAAGGTCAAGTTGTTATTGAATTATTATTTTTTTGCTTTTTGGTATCTTCTCAAGAACCATTGAAAGTGAGTGCCCATTTCTAAGCAATTATGAGGAATATTGATAGTCATATATGCCTATAAAAAGTGAAAAGTGCTGGCAATTATATGGGAATGTAATGATATTGGCAAGCATGAAAAGATAAAACTTAAAACAATTTATTTTCTTCTAAATTTAGAAAGCTTGAGATATGTATGTGTAGAGTTTTGCTAATGTCTCCTGTCAGGGTATAGGGGCATCAGAATTGAAACAAGGACTATCGATCTTGAAATTTCTATAATTGAAATCTCTTCTGCCCATACCTAAGTATTTATAGATGGCCCCCAATGGGTGTATATTTTTTAAATGATAAATTGACATGTGTGATTATAATGCTCCTTAGCTTTGGGGGTACGATATTTGTGATCTTACAGGAGTGTATGTTTGGTGTGTAAGATTTAAGATCTAAAAGGTCATGGGTCGAATCCAGAGAGTGCATTTCTTGTAAGAATCTGGGACAGCCTGAGATTTTACCTGATCTGCTTAAATATAGAAAGAGTAATTTGACGGCGAAATTTTCAACCATTTCAAAAAAAAAAAATTATGGCATTTGTGATCTTTCTGCTACCGAACATTTATATTTTGTTTATGGTTATGATAAATGTGTGAGCAATTAGTTGGTTAATCACTAATCAACTTTAATATTATAAAAATGAGAATAAAAACGTTAATTTTTTTTCCTCTTTTCTTATAATTATTTTGTAAGCGGTGGAGATTTATAGAAAAAAAGTTATATAAGAATTAAGGGGTTTGTTTTGTTCACTAAAGGTAAGATTAATTTCACATGAAATAATCATTGACAAAATTTGACTTGAATCAATAAAGGATTCTACTAGATATGTGACCTCAAATTGAAGAGGCAAGATTTATTATTTAAATGTTTATTTACTTATCTACCAGGACATCATTGTTCAACCCATTTTTGAATTATTTTTTTTTATTTTTTATTTTTTATTTCTTGTAATTGCATTGAGTGATATTGAAAATTTATCCTCTCGCCTCTTCGGACACTCAAAGGGCGAAGTCCTTTTCCAATTTAGAAATTTCCCTTTGTCGGCTTGTAACTTTTCTAAAGCTAAGGATAGATTTGCTCTTTGATAAAGAAAATATTTGACACCAATCTGTTGAGATTAGTTCACGAGTTAAATAATATATAGAAGGGTTGATAAATGGGTCAGATTTTGAAAATTATTATTATATTTTAAGTATTTTTTTATTTAATTTCGAGTTTGAAAAAACACAATAATAATATCAATTTAAAATTTAAGAAATTAGACTTTTTCATTATCTTGAAAATATTAATAAACAATACTTAAAATTATGAATAAGATTTTACAAGCTCGACGCATTTGCCAACCCTAATTTTGAGCTAATCTTTACCCGTTTTAATTAGCTTTTCTCGATTTGATTCTTAAACATTAAGGTATTTTTTAATGTTTATTTAGTTATTTTAAAAAAAAATGGAAGTTTCATTTATTTGATATATATATATATATACTAGTGTGTGCCCGTGCCTACAACATGGTATTACAGAATTTACAGAGAGATTGAGATTCTGTTATTTAATTTGCTATAATGAAATGATTTTATTTTTTAATTAAATGATTTTAATTTTTAATTTATTGGTAGTTTTCATTTTCCATTAATAATGATTTTATTCTTTAATTTATTTGGTAGTTTCCATTTTCCATTTTTATAAAGATTCTATAATGAAATGATTCTTTATCGGCCATTAAATTATAATGAAATGATCTGAGCCGCCAATTAAGCCATATAAATATAGCATTTGGATACATTATCTCTGTTAATCATAACCATCTGTTACACTCTCTTTCCCCCACACCATTGTCCTTTATAATATATATATATATAACCCCCAACGGTTGTGACTTGGTTACAAAGGGTTTTTTTAGAATTTTGTTGTCAGGTCATAAGTTCGAATTCAATGGATGCATTTCTTTGTAAGAGCCTAAGATAGCCATATGTTTACTTATTCCGTTTAAGCCTGAATCATATGATTTGGTGTCGGAATTTCCAACGTTTCCCCAAAAAAAAAAAAAAAAAATATCATTTACATGCAACATATACAAAAACATAGGTGTTCAGGTTTAAATTGGTGGATGAAAAAAATAAAGAAAATATCATAATTCTTGAAAATTTTGATAATGTAAAACATTCATAATTTTTTTAAAGATCAATGTTATGTGGATAAATGCTTCTTCCTTTACTAGTGTTTGAACCAATTATTCCGTTGGTAATTATTATTTTACAAGATTATCTAAATGTCCTTGTTAAAATTTTAAAAAATACGAAAGAAGATTAATTTTAAAAATTGAAATTAATATTTAAGAGATTCTGATAAATGACTTCTGGTTGTAACATCCACCCGTAGGCTATGAAAATGCCAAAGGATGAGATTTTGCTTGGTTTTTGATTCTCTTTTAGTTGAACAAAAGCTATGAAAATGAAGTTGGCCAAAGGATTGTATCCTTCAAATGTGACACAGCATTCACAAATGTGCATATGATCTGATTATTAGAAATTTTAAATTGTTACAAAATAAATAATAATAATAATAACAACAGTAAAAAAAGAAGAAAAGAAAACAGAACTCCTCAAGGAAATCATGGGTGGTTCTTCTAGACCTACTGCATCATTTACACCCAACAAACACAAACAAAAATACTCTTTTAACTATGGATATCGTCTGAATTTTTTCTTATAAAAGAGGAACAGATAGGATGCATTCATTCCTTCAAAAGCAAAGACACAAGCAGTTTTTGCCGCGGTTGCGTAACTTTTCGAGAATGATGTGGCTTAGATGTGCAGAAGTTTTGGCTTGTGAGCAGTTTTTAAGAAAGTTCTTCCTTGTTGAACTTGTTCCAAGCTTCCTGTTTCAGTACACATTAAATGCAACATAAAAATCAAACCCGACTACACATAATTTGAGGAGTTTGAACACCGGAATGAATGGAGTGATGCACAAAATGCTGAAGCAGTAGTCTTTAGGTTACATACAACAACAAAGTATTTCACAGTACATGGAAGGAAGGTCATCTGACTCAAGTCGATCATACCAACCTTCGTGTAACATCATGCAGAATGCGTATCTAATGTGTTTATATCTTCAAACCAGAAGAACTAAAAATTTTCCTTCTACAATTTTTTTCTAATTTACTCCTAATATTAGTACAGTCTTGGTTTCAATGATCTCTTATTTCACCTAGTCACAGAAGCATGTCTGGTCAGTGGTCATTCAGTGATTAGATCCAAATCCACTAATAAATCCTATATGCAGGAAAACTTTACATCTTATCTACACAAATATGTACGTAAAATATGGGTAACATACCTTGAGAATATCAAACACCTTCTCTGCAATAAATTTTTGTTGAACAGTAGCACCTTTCTGTTGAACCTTATCTGGATGTACAAACAACGTTGCCTTTCTGTAAACTTTTTTAACTGAGGATGAAGTAATCAAATCTGTCAGGGAAACTGGCTCCCAGCCACATTCAGGCCAAAGCACCTGCTCATCATTCGGCAGATAGTGGGGATTAGTTGCAATTAAAGTAAAAGGCTAATTTCATCAGGCAGCTAATGCATATACAAATTCTAGAACCACCTAAAGTAGTTTCAAATTGTGAAAATAACACTTTATTTTCCCGTCAATGTAATGTAACTAATTTCGATATATTCTTCCACCAAATAGCAATCTAGCATAAAGTTTAACATCACACGACACATGATACGTTGGAAACATCATAAAACTTTCCCTCAAATTAGAATCATAGGAAGTGCTATTGTATAATTGGTATTTAACTATTCCCTCACTTGCATTTTTCCTAAAAACCATTGTAGTAATCTAGCTTAGTCTCCATAACCTTTCAATCTTCATAATCGTCAAGCCCATTGAAGAACTTAAAAAAAAAATATCACCATCTTAAATGGTCTCTCAAACAAAATGTACAACAAAACATATGAGTTTTAGCAAGCCAGCCATTTCTACACTCAACAGAGCGTATAAACGGAATTAGATATGAAAATGAAAGCACCGTTCACTGGTAAATTCACTTGCAAACTAGATGCTTGTTCCTGTCTCAAATTCTTCCTCTATGTAGAAATTTTCAGCTACATTGAATATATGTGTTAGATATAACACATGGATCATCATAAATGGTTAGCCTGAAAAGTGCACTTCCCTTTTGTTTCGGTCAGAGAAAATGAGAAGCAACTTTGAAGCACAATAGGAATGTTGTCAAGGAAAAAGCAAAGAGTCAGTCAACAGGGACTATTCCCTTGGGAAGAAAATATAAGAGGTAGCAGAACGGCAAAGCTTGTGTGTCAGTCGGTGTCAGTCTAATAGAAATCATTCTGGAAATGCCAATGGTTGACACTTGACAGGTAAATCAAATGTGAAAAAATCAACTCCACAAGAGTTCACATTCACCTTCCAGAATAGAAAATTTCAACTGCGTTTAATAATGCCCGAGAATCATCATAAATAGATCAAGCACAAACAGGTCAGTTTGCTTTTATTTCAATAAACCAAAATAGGGGAAAACATAGAAGCCTAATGAAAATTTTGCAAAGGAAAAAAATCAGATCAATTCAAAAAGAACAGCCCATGGGGTGGGCAATAGAGATATCAGAAAGGAAACTCTGTGCATTTGTGTGTATGCATGGACGTGCATCCACATGTGCATGCATTTGTCCGCATTAATTTTTATTTTATATAATTGTGATGATACCAGAATTCAATACTCTGTTCTAATAGAAGTTATTTTTGAAATGCCCGAGGCCCAAAGAGTGAATAAATAAACCAAGGGTGAAAAAGTTTACAAATATGATCCTAAAACTATCATTTTCATCTTCAAAATATTCATGTACACACAAACACAGAGACAAGATTTATGTCATACATCAAATCACAGGCATGGTGTAAGAACTCTGATTTCATCACTGCGACTCTGGAAATGTTAAACGTCCAACAAATGTGCTTTTAGATTCAAACTTGTAGTTTCAACTTCCAAATTACTTAACAATAAGCACACAACCAACTTAAGCATACAAACATGCATACATATACATAACTCTTTAATTTAGGTTAAATATCCATCCAACATAAATCTGACAACAGGTGAAATTTTCATTGTAAATTATCGACCGAGAGAATTCTAAGTGACTTCCATTTTTAATTCAACAACAAAGCAGTCATAATAACTAGCCTACCCAACTCGATTCAACTTCATGCGATTTGAGTCTATATTGCATGTAACTTTTCATATATTTCAACCTCAAACTCTTTCAGTGGGAAAACAAGCCAATAAAAAATATGGAAACAAGCAATTACCCAAGAAAATAAACATATAGTGGACATTTTCTTGTATTTCAAAAAATATATATATAACAAAAGAAAAATTATTAAAGAACTCACATATTGCAACGACGATAGCAATGCACGCATATTGCCTTCTTTCCCTGCGACCCAGCGTTTTATCTCAATATCCAAAGCATCAGCAATTCTCTGCAGATTAAGATCAAAATAATTGGAACAATATATTTAAGAAATGAAGTAAAGATATAAGTACAAAGGAAGCACAGACTGTGGCAACTTTATTCCCAGTTTCCCATTAGAGGGAAAAAGTAAAGAAATAAAGTATGTGTATATTCATTTCCTATTTAACAGACAAGGTTTTAACTTGGAGAATCAGTGTAAATAATGCTCATAAATCCTTCACAAACTTGTATGGAATAATCCAGCAACTTACACGCTTCTCTTCTTGTTCTTGCTGAGTTTGAAAGTCTCGTTGGTTCATGTCAGCAACTGCCTTTGCCTACATATACAACAATCTAAACTTTAAAATTGCCACATGAATATAATTATATAAATACAAATATAATATGAAATTTGAAAAAAAGTTTAATCCTATTTGGTCCACAAGGAACACAAGCCATGTACTGTAAAAGTGTAAATCTAAAACCAAAATCATGCAACTAAGGCCTACTGGTCAAGAGCATCAATCTAAGTTTTTATCATGTCTAGCTGGTGCTTTGATAAGAAATATAAGCCGAAGACAAAGAGGCCAAAGTCATGGCGGTCTACAAAGGCAAAAAGTGTATCTTGGGACTGCTGTCTGAATGGAGTATTTCTATTATATTTCTCTTCTTTCTATATTCTTATTTTCCTATATCATTTCCATGGAGGGAAAATGAAAGTTTATTCATCCTCAATTAAGAAATGAAATAAAATAAAAAGAAATAAATAAATAAATAGCCACATCATGGAAAATCATGAACACACACCATTCGATCATGAGTCCTTTGTCGACGTCCCAATCTAGCTTTTCGTCTTTCTTCACTTTCCCCTTCATATTCCTCAAATTCTCCAAATACTGAAGCAATTTCTGTGAACAAAAGCACAGCTTAAGATTTTCCACAAAAAGAAAAAAAATCATTTGTAGTGCCATTAATGAAGTGAATTTCAAAAACAAACTACCTCCAAAAACTGAAGAAAAGTCATCTACTAAATTTGTGGTAGAAGAAGCCTTCTTTATGTTGGGTGAGCTCCCAGAAGGTTTTCTCTGAGCCACACCAGGCCCTTTCCTGTTAGTTTTTGCATCAAAGGCAGGATCCTGGAAAGCACATGAGAAGCAAATATCTTAATTTACAGTGATGCAAAATGGTGCAATTTTTATATTAGCAACCCTTACCGGAGCAGCAGCCCTTGATTTCGGTGCACTACTTGATCGAATACTCGTGCTAAAAAAGGACTCTAGATCATCTTCACTCTCTTTTGGGGTTTTTCGAGTTGCATCTTCGGCTTCTTTATATTTACTAGGTTTGGCACTATGCCGCTCCCTGGTTTCCTTAGGAGCACGCACTGAGCTTCTATCAGGACTATTTCGCACCTTACCCATTGCAAAATCTTCAAGTTCATCTATTGAAGATACAACTGGATTTTGAACTGCATCATAATGAATGTTAGTACTACTAAGGTTATCAGGGAATGGAGGCGAAAAAAGCTCTAATGGACCAAATCTTTGCAGTAAAAGAAGAAAAGTAACCTTTATCAGCCTTCAAAACTTGAGATGGTTTAGGAGGGGGTTTCAATGTTGTAGAAGCTTTTGATGGACCATCAGACTTTCTGCTCGCGGATTGAGTGAGCTTGCCAAGTTCATCCAGTGGGTCTGTGAATGAATCGGAGGAACCATATGCTGGGCTTGAAGTACTTTCTAACACTACAAATGGGTCTTCTGCCGACAAGTAGGAAGATTTGGCTGCCTTTGCATTTGTTCTGCACAAGAGGAATGAAATGCAATTATTAGCCAACAATATAACTCCACATATCAAATTGAATGTCACACATCCACACAAATTATTACACTAAATATACGTCTTTATGATAAACGAAATGGGAAACTCAGCAGCAGAAAGTCTTTGAAACAATTATGAGGCTGTACACGACAATTAAAACTTGAAAGTTTGAAAACAATCTGCTATAACAGCTTAAAAATTCACCATGCTTCATGACTCACAACAGGAAACATAGAGATTTCCGAGAAACACAATAATCAATTTAATAATTGCAGCCATTTACTGCCCTGAATTTGCTTCATACTTGATTGGATCCTATTCCGTAAAATAGTCAAAAATAGCACAATACACAATGCACGACATTCTTTGTCACACAATCGCCTTTAACAAAACACAGCTTCTCTAATCATTTCAATTTGACCGAACACATACAGGCAAAACTAATTATGATAAATAAATTATCTATAGCATTGAAAATCAATTAATAAACAAAACGAAACAAGTTAGAAATGAAGTAAACTGATTAAGCAAACAAAATAAAAATAAAATATACCCATTATTTGTAGAAGTACTTGCACCAAACCCAGATATCAAATCATCAAAACCAGTTTCATCTTGCTTCGGACTCTTCAATTTTGATTCAGCTCCTCCACCAAAACCGCCCAACAAATCATCAACTGAATCACTCTTCTTTGGTGGCGATACAAACGACCCAAAAACGTCGTCGTTTGTGGTCTTCTTCAACCCAAATATATCATCATCATTATCATACGCATAAATCTTCGAACCCGAATTACCCGATCCCATGAATATAGAATCGTAATCCAAAGAGGACCCATTACTCGATTTGTTTGTAGAAGTTTGAAACTGATCAAAAAAGTCATCGTATCCGCCTGGGGATTTCTTGTTGCTGGTGTTTGATTGAAAAAGAATATCATCCGGAAACCCCCCACTAAATGAATTTTGATTTTGACCATACGATGGGGATTTCGAGTTTAAGCCCGAATTCGATGAGAAATCACGAGTTGTACCATTGGAGGTGTCTCGTTTTGATGCGGCCATCGGAGCTGATTTTCCTTGCGGCTTTAAACCAAAACGCTCCGTTAAGACACCGAACTCGTCCATTTCCGCAATTTTCAAGACTTATATTAAACTCAAAATTGAACTAAAAAGAAAAAAAAAATTGTGAAATGGGTGTGATTGATCTGATAAATGCAGATTAAAAAAAAAACGTTAAGATGCAGCTTCCAACAAGTTAATTTTTTTTCAGGTCACGTAAAGTAATGGAAAAAAAAAAAAAAAAAAAAAAACAGGGGATCTGAAACAGGGAAGCTAGTGAAATTTTATCTCTTTTTCCTGAGACGGAGATAGATTGGATTTAGACGGTTGAGACAAATTGGCGGGAAGTGGGTAATGAAGAAAAAATTGGGTGGCGTCAAAAATTTTCAGGGGATCTGGGAGGGGAGAATTTTTGTGAATCAAGAAAAGGCTGCCGTCTCTCAAAAGCTCGGTGGTGGGCTGTGGAAACGGTGTCGTCGGGTCTAAGCAATAGAGATTAAATCAATGGTGGGCCATTTTTACATCGCTTTTGCTTTCTGAAATTTGTGGCAATTTCTTTTTCCACCGACAAGATTGACGTTTTTATTTCCTTTTTCTTTTTATTTTTATTTTTATACTGGACATTTTACTGTAAAAAACTAAAAACCATATAAATGAATATTGTTGAGACTAATAAACAAATATTATCAATTTATCAATAAATAAAAATTTATTCATTTATAAAATAATTTTAAATATTTTTGTTACATTTATATTTTCTTAATGTACTTATATTATTATTTTAACTAAGATTCATGCATATAATTATTAATTATATTTATTGAGAAACTAAAAAATTAAATTAAGTACATTGTAACAAATAATTTAATAAATATTATGCATGAATTTTATATTAATAATTAATAATTACATTTATTGAGAAACTGAAATATTAAATTAAGTACATTGTAATAAATAATTTAGTAAATGCTACGCATGAACACAAACTTTATAAATATATTAACTTTATTTTTATTATCAAATCATTACATTTTTCACATATTTCTCCTTCATGGCTTCTGTTGATGGTAATTTCTAACACCAAGGCATTTAAATAGTGCGGCAATGGTAGAAATTGTATGTTCCTCATGTGGGAGGCCAGTTTCACTAAGGGTTGACTCTCTTTTGACCAGACCCCAAGTACCGGCCCGACCTTCAGAGTAGTGCCGATCATATGGCGCGACATGTTCTGACGATTATTACCGACCACTTTATGGTCCGACACCGACCACATGACATGTTCGGGCATTATCAGATCGGCATAAGCATTCGCGGTTCAGAAGATCATTTTGACCGACCTCTTGGAGACCGATCTGTTGGCGAGGTATTCCAGACTCTTCCTTATATCATTTTCCACCGCTTGATCTTCTCAAGGTTCGTAACATCACTATCACATGAGGCAGAGTGTAAGGTAGGTGTGAAACATCACTATCACATAAGGCAGAGTGCAAGAAAGGTTTGAAACATCACTATCACATAAGGCAGAGTGCAAGAAAGGTTTTAAACATCACTATCACATGGGGCAGAGTACGAGGTAAGATGAAAGGAGATGATGACGAGGTAGTAAGTTTGCTCTCGCCCAGTTAGCTTTGGGGAAGAGAGCCGGACAATGATTCAGGAATCCACGTGGGTGACATCACCTAAGTTTAGGAATGGTGCTACATATTCACTAGTATAAAAAGGGAGGGAAAACACATTTGTAATGGTTGGTGAGTTGATGATAAAAAAAGATCTTAAAAAGAAAAGGAAAAGAACTATCTTGTAAAGGCAGAACATAAACAGCTCGGTTCCACATTGACCAGTCGTAAAACAGGTCGGCCGAGCTCTTTTCAGTAATAAAACACCCCTACTCATTTTGTGCCCGTGGACGTAGGCCGGATCCATCCCGTCGAACCACGTAAAAACTCTTTGTTGATTGTGTGTTTTATCCGCTGTTTGTCAAAGTTTGCTTTTGGTCCACCATAACCAAATAAATTCACAGTTGGAGGATGATTGTCCCAGGAGCACTATCACGATACTGCCTCTGAGACGAAAATCATCCGTCAACAATTGGCGTCATTTGTGGGGAAGAAACAGAAAGCAACTTGTGTAGTAGGACGACGGCGAAAGGTGGAAACCACAGGTCATCGGAGAGCTCAACAACAGAATGGATGGGAAGAATGGAGGAGAGCATGAGGAAAGACAGAAAAGAAAATCAGACCCTCATGAAGTCCATGATGGATAAATTGGAAAAAATGAAGAAAGCGAACAATGAGAGATTCGAAGCCGGGACAAGCCGGAGGTGAAATGAAATAGCATAGGGAAAGAGAGTCGTAGATCTGAGCGGGGATGATGAACCCAGGAGGAAAGACCCCTACGGGGTGAGGTCTGTGGTGATGGCAAAAGATTTGCAGGTGGGGGCATGTGGGAAGAAGAAAATGAAAGGTAGTCACCAGACTCCTCCTATAACTGCCCAGGCATCACCAAAAGAGTAGATAAGAGACATGGTGGAGCTAGACGAGAGGTCTCTAGTCGCGGGATGCGTCGTGCCCGGAATGATAGACGCGAGGAAGTCCGTGGAAGGAAACGTGGGGACGCTGATGATAATATGAAAACTTGGTTTAGAAAAGAAATGGCCAAGTGGGAACAAAATTCCAAAACTGATAACGGGGATACTCGTGACGGCGAAACTGAATCTCCCTTTACGGAGGAAATAAGGTCGGCAGAGTTCCCAATACGATTCACCATGCCATCAATGGCAACCTTCAAAGGCCATACCGATCCAAAGTCGCATATCGAGGGTTTTGTTTTGCTGATGGAGGTTCAGGGGATGATGGGAAATGTCATTTGCAAGGTGTTCCCACTAACCTTGAGTGGGCCTGATATTTTTTGGTTCATAAGTCTAACTCCATGGAGCATCAGTAGTTTTTCCCAGCTCATGAAGTCGTTTGTTCGGCACTTTAAGGGGGTGTGCGTCCCGAAGAAAACAGTCGGGGAGTTGAGACTCATGAAGCAGGGGGAAGACAAGCCCCTAAAGATTTTCATTGAACGATACCATAGTCTGGTGCTCGAGATTGGGGGGTACGAGTTGCTAGAGGCTCTTGAAGGTTTGAATGGGGCCCTAAAAGTCAAGAGGCTGTGGACCCATCTGAGGATCCAGGAAACGCCGAACTATGCCATTGCGCTGGAGACGGCCCGAAAGTTTATTTCGTTAGAAGAGTATGAGAAGGTCGTCCGGAGGGGCGCAGCTACCAAGGAAAGAATGGTAAGGGCGGAAGTTCCTCAGAGACTATATAAGGAATTTATGAAGCCACCTCTGAGGCATAGGGAATTCAGGTCGATACCTCCGAATAATCAGGAAATGAGGGTTTCGGCCCAGAAGAACCATGTAGCTGGGGGAGCGGCGTATGTTCCATTGAATAAGCCGTTGGGACAAATCGTCATGGAAATCCAGGGAAAGGCCTTTTGACAGAGTCATACTTGAGGAAGTACCCGCCGGATAGGAGGAATAAGAGATCCTATTGTATACATCATAATTTGAAGGGGCATATGATGAACGATTGCAAAGACTTACATGAGCATGTGGAAAACCTGACGCGAAATGGTTATTTAAATAATTACATCGACCATGAAGTCATAGCGGCCAGGCAGCGATTGAACCGCAGAGAGATGTACACCATTATGGGTGGGAGAACACTGGCCGAAGACTCTAGCCGGTCTAGAAAAAATTACTGCCGGACTCGAGGGCCAGAAGTATTGGCAATGGAACAGGCCTCAGGAATTCAGAGTGGTCGGTCGGTACCAGTGATGTTTACAGATGAAGATGCTCGAGGGGTGAGCTTCCCCCATGATGACGCGCTGATAATCAAGGCGTTGATCGGCGGTACGGAGGTAGACAAGATCCTGGTGGATCCCGGGAGTGCGGTAGACATAATTTCCAATGAGGCTTTGGACGGGCTCGGGGTAGAATATACAACTGTGACTGATGACGGGACTCTCATGTATAGTTTTGGGGGTTCAACAGTCGTTCATTTGGGTATAATACAGTTGGCTATGACGATTGGGACCCATCCCCGAACTCGGACGATTATGATGAACTTCACAGTGGTAAACTGCATGAGCAGTTACCAGGTCATCGTTGGTCGGCCATTCATGATGAAGATCAAGGTCGCGATGTCGTGTTACTATTTAAAGTTGAAGTTTCCTACCCGGGACGGGATTGGGATTGTATGCGGAAGCCAGAAAGCAGCCAGAGTTGCTTTGCTACCGTCTCGAGTGAGACTCTCTGCATTGAAGAAGGGGGCCAGAAGAGAAAATGAAGTGAGGACGGGGAGGGGACGATCAAGACTCTGGGTCCTCGCCCAAAGAAAGTTGTCTAGTTAGGGGCGGTTGAGGAGTTGGAATCAGTAGCGCTTTTCAGACCGGAGAGATATATAAAAGTATGGGCTAACTTAGAAGACGCCCTGAAACGGGACCTGCTGAAGTTATTAAAATAGTACCCGGATATTTTTGCATGGGGGCATGGTGATATATGCCCGGTATAGATCCAAAATTTATAAATCACCGATTGGCGGTACGTCCGGTCCACAAACCAGTCAAACATAAAAGAATGATATTCAACCAAGAGCGGCACGAAGTGATGAGTGCCGAGGTAGAGAAGTTGTTGAAAGCCGGGTTTATCAGAGAGGTGAGATACCCGGACTGGGTGTCGAATGTGGTTTTAGTGAAAAAGCCCAGTGGGGAGTGGAAGATGTGCGTGGATTTTACCGACCTCAACAAGGCTTGCCAGAAAGACAGCTTCTCATTGCCGAAGGTAGACCAATTGTTGGACTCAACAGTCTGCCACAGACTGCTCAGTTTTATGGACGCATTCTCGGGACATAATCAGGTCATGATGCATCCTGGAGACGAGGAGAAGACAACCTTCATCACTGATTAGGGGTTATATTTTTATAAAGTGATGCCATTCGGTTTGAAAAATGTCGGGGCAACATTTTAGAGACCGATGAACAAGATTTTCAAGCCCTTCATCGGCACGTCAATGCTGGTGTACGTTGATGACATGATAACAATGTCCAAGGAACCAGGTTGTCATGTGGCCGATTTGAAGATGACTTTTGAGCTACTGAGGAAGCATAGTTTGAGGTTGAACCCGGAGAAATGTGCTTTCGGGGTGGCCTCAGGAAAGTTTTTGGGTTAAATGGTGAGCTCTCGAGTCATAGAAGCGAATCCTCAGAAGATCCAAACTGTACTGGATTTGAAATCCCCCGGGACAGTAAAGGAAGTTCAGAGCCTCGCCGGCCGAGTGGCCGCATTAAATCGGTTTATTTCCCGAGAAACCGACAAGTGCCACCCATTCTTCAAGATCATCAAAAAGGCGAAGATGAAGGTCAACTGGACGGCGGAATGTGAGGAGGCTTTCCTGCAGTTGAAGCAATATTTGACACAGGCCCCACTCTTGGCTAAGCCGATCCCATGTGAGATCTTGTTCGTATATTTGGCTGATCTGAGCATGTTGTGAGCTCAGTTGTAGTGCAAGAGGATGATAAAGTCCAAAGGCCGGTATATTATGTTAGTACAACTTTGTTAGATGCTGAGACCAGATATCCAATCCACGAATTGGTGGCTTTGTCTTTAATTACTGCGGCCCAGAAGTTACGACCTTACTTCCAGACCCATCCCATCGGGGTTTATACCGACCATCATCTGAGACAGATTCTGCAGAAGCCGGAGGTCTCGGGTAGACTGGTGAAGTGGTCGGTAGAGCTTAGTGAGCATGACATTTCTTACCTGCCTAGGGGTGTTCGCGGTGCGGTTCGGGTCGGTTTTTTCTTTTTTTCCTTCAAACCGCGCGGGTTGGCGTTTTGGAAATTAGAAACCGAAACCGCAAATTTGATAAGGAAAAACCGCGGCGGTTCGGGTTGGCGGTTTAGCGGTTTGGGCGGTTCGGGTCGGCGGTTTGAAGGAAGAAGCTGTTCATCAAGCTAGGAGGCGGTTTGAAGGAAGAAGCTGTTCATCAAGCTAGGAGACTTCATTCGATGTAGCCTGTAAATTCCTAAAATCATTCTTGTATCTTTATTGGCAAGATGGAAAGTTGATCTTTCCATGAACCATATTACTGGCCAAATTCCAATATTCCAATACAAAGTGCCAAAAATCTTGGAATCATTGATATGTCGCACGACAATTTGAGTGGGGAAATTCCTGTATCTTTATTGGCAAAACTTCATTCGATGGAGAGATTTAACCTCTCGTACAACAACTTTACCCTTTGTAAAACTGTCAAATGCAAATTCTTCAGTAACAAATTTTCAGTGTGTAAATTTCTGTTAGGCCTTTAATATTCTAATTTGCGGTTTGGGCGGTTTGGTGCGGTTCGGTGTGGGTCAAAACCGCGAGCCGACCCGAAATTTGCGGTTCGATTTGGTGCGGTTTGAAATCATTTTTAATTTTTTTTCAAACCGCACGGTTCGGTTCGGTGTGGTGCGGTTCGGTGCGGTTTGCGGTTTGACCCGAAACCGTGTTCACCCCTAGTTGCTTCCCTCCAAGCCTTTATCTTTGTCTTTCTAGATCCACATGACATTAGAAATATGAGTATTAATTCATGTTTCATGTGAGGATCAATCTCTCCCCCTTATTTTTGTTGAAGGAGAGGAAAATTTATTAACTGAAACAAGGATTACAAAGGATAACATGAGGGAAAATTCTCATGCAAAAACCTGAAACACTATTTTGACAAAAAAAAATTACTAGCTCGTGAGCAATCTGATAATAGGCTCAAGGTCTAAAATGAAATTTATAAGAAATCAGCTTATCGATTGCTTTCTGGATTTCAGAAAAAAAAATTGAGATCGAGGATGAAGCCCTTCCGTTTAAATGGTCTTAAAATTTAGTTATTCATATTTCACGTAAATATATCAACCTCTTAATTACTGGACTCTTGTTTAGTCTCTTTGAATTCATGACCTTAAAATTGAATATTTATGCTTCACCTTACGTGTGTTGTTATTACCAAGACTTGTCTTTAATGCCTAAATTTAGGGGTGTTCGCGGTGCGGTTGGGGGCGGTTTTTTCGTTTTTTACTTTAAACCGCGCGGGTTGGCGGTTTGAGAAATTAGAAAACGAAACCGCAAATTTGATAAGGAAAACCGCGGCGGTTCGGGTTGGCGGTTTAGCGGTTTGGGCGGTTCGGGTTGGCGGTTTGGATTATAATTTTTTTAAGAAAATTTTGTGTGTTTTCATATTATAATTGAAGGAAAAATTACATAATTTTTATTTATTCATTACATATTATTATATGATCATTATATATCTTAATTTTCATAGTTAAAGAAGAAGAAAAATATAAAATAATATTTAATTTGTACGCGGGTCGGCGGTTTAGGCGGTTCGGGTCGCGGTTCGAGTCAAAATATGCGGTTTGGGCGGTTCGCGGTTTGACATGGGTCAAAACCGCATACCGACCCGAAATTTGCGGTTTGATTCGGTGCGGTTCAAAATCATTTTTAATATTTTTTCAAACCGCGCGGTTCGGTTTGGTGCGGTGCGGTTCGATGCGGTTCGCGGTTTGACCCGAAATTGTGTTCACCCCTACCTGCCAAGGGCAGAGGTGAAGGGTCAAGCCTTAGCAGACTTTGTGGCTGAGTTCACTGGGTCATAGATTTTAACCGTTGTGGAAAGCGGATGGGAGTTGTCGGTGGACGGATCTATCAGCTCACATGGTTGTGGGGCCAGGATTGTATTGAAAAATGGTGAAGGCGATGAAGTAGTGTACACCCTGAGATTCACCTTCGAGGCCACGAACAATGAGGCTGAGTATGAGGTAATTCTGGCTGGTTTAAGGCTGTGTACGGTGATGGGTGTTCTTGATGTGGTGGTGAAGAGTGATTCCCAGCTGGCCATCCAGCAGTTGAAGGGAGAGTTCCAGGCCAGGGAACCGAATATGATAGCATAAATAGTCAAAGTGAAAAAGTTGGCTGGAAGAATGGGGAACGTACAGTTTAAGCAGATCGGCCAGGAGGATAACTATCAGACAGATTCTTTAGCTCGGCTCGCATTGTCAATCAGATCGGAAAAGCCCAGAACAATCCCTCTGATCTGTCTTTAAGAAAAAAAGTGTATGAGAGCCCGAGGTGTTGGAATTGGAGGCCGAAAACGATTCTTCTTGGATGCAGCCGATCAGGAAATACTTGGAGACCGGGGAAGTACCCGAGGAAAAGAATGAGGCAAGGAAGTTGAAGTACAAAAGCACAAATTTTTCCCTGATTGAAGGAGTTTTGTACCGAAGAGGCTATACAGTGCCACTCTTGAGATGCCTCGCAGATGAGGAAGCCGACTATGTGCTGAGAGAAATTCATGCAGGGATTTGTAGGAGTCATGCCGGGGGACAGTTAATTGCCTTTAAAGCTTTGAGGCAATGGTTCTACTGGCCAACCATGCATCAAGATGGGGTAAATGTGGCTCGAAAGTGTGAAGGGTGCTAGAAAAATGCCAACATCCACCAGCCAGCGGAACAGTTGACTATTTTATCCAGCCCGTGGCCGTTCGCCCAGTGGGGTCTGGATATCATTGGGCTGATGCCGTCGGGGCGAGGGTAGACTAAGTATGCAATCGTTGCCATTGATTACTTCACCAAGTGGGTGGAAGCCGAACCCCTGTCCGCAATCACATAAAAAGAGCGAATGACTTTTTAAGGAAGAATATTATCTGCCGGTTCGGAATTCCCCGAGCAATCGTCACAGATAATAGGAAACAGTTCGACAACAAAGGTTTCAGGAAGCTCTGTGAGGACCTCCAAATCACTTTAAGATTCGCTTTACCTGCCCACCCCAAGTCCAATGGACAGGTTGAGGCAACCAACAAAACTATCAAGGCAAATCTTAAGGCTTGGCTCGGAACTTGCAAGGGGCTATGGGTCGAGAAACTACCCGAAGTATTGTGGGCACACCGGACGACCTGTAAGGATTTCACGGGGGAAACTCCATTTTCCTTAGCCTACTAGTGTGAATCGGTTATTCCAGAAGAGATCGGGATGACTACACTCAGGGTCCAGCATTTTGATGACAGGTATAATGAAGAGCTCGTCAAGAATCATCTCGACCTGATCGAAGAAAAGAGGGAGAAGTCGGCTATAAAGACAACGATCTATCAGCAAAGATTGGCCCGTTTCTATGACAAGAAGGTTCGGACCTGGTCATTCCTTCCGGGAAACCTAATATTGAGAATAGTTACCCTGAACACCCGAAAACCAGAGGATGGCTCGTTGGGTGCCAAGTGGGAAGAGAGTACAGAGTTATGGAGATTGTGAGGTCGTGTGCCTATCTTTTGGAATAGCTGGACGACACCCGGCTCAAGAAGCCTTGGAATACCGAGATGTTGAGAAAATACTTCAAGTAGACATTTTCTTCAAGCTGCAAAGATCCTTAGACGACCCAGCCATGGTTAGAACCTTATTGTAAAGCCTTTATTGAAATGACCCACAAAGAGTTGTAGGAATGGCAGCAGATCCCAAGAATATGGATAAACCTTTCTCTTTTGAATTAAGAAACTTATCCATTTTACTTGTTTTTTAATTAGACCTGAAAGATATGTTCAATATTCTAGGGACATGCTCGATGAGAATGGATGAACTGAGAGGATCCAGAACGCTTCAATGGATGAAGGGTATGTGGGAAAGGCGTGAACCCTTTGTGGCACGCCAATCACGGGTGTCATTATCAAACCTCTGAGGCCGGAGCGTCACTACCCCATAACTCGCGTTTTTGTGGAGAACATTGGGATGGCGACCGCGGGGAGGTTGTTTCCCTCGTGAAGCAATCGACCTAACCAAGTCGACTGCATCACCTCGGGATGGCGACCGCGGGAGGTTTTTCCCCGTGAAGCAATAGGCCTAACCGAATCAGCAGTACCACATCGGGATGGCGACAGCGGGGAGGGTGTTCCCCCATGAAGGAATCTGCCTAACCGGTTTAGGGGAGGCGACTGCGGGGAGTGAGTCTGTGGGAACACAGAAACAGGGCGACGTATGTTGTCCCGAGCTCGCTGCCCGGTCAGGAGTACGGAGTAGCCACGGGGGACTAAACCGGAGAATAATGGAGTCGCCACCCGGTGTGAACCGGGAAAATGAAATTTAAGGCCGCACTCACCCCTCGAAAGGGAAGACCTCAAACCATTGGGTTCGGAATGGTCTCTTACTTATGTCACTTGTAATGAAAGGATTTGTGTAATAATTTAATCAAGCTTAAGTAACACTTATTTCCAAAAGTATCATGCTTCTAAGTTCATATGCGCAAAAATAAAACTTACACCTAAATTTGCATATATCTTACATCTAAGATTGCATGCTTGAAAGTACGTCAAAGTAGCAACGAACATACAACTTCATTGGCATATTGTATTCATAGAAACACAAGCACACACTAACCACGCAAGCACACATAAAAGCGAATCAAATAATGGCGAACATGTGATTTCATAGACATATCATACTTATACGTGCGGAAGCATAAATAAATAGCCATTACATGTCCATGCGTAAATAAAAGAGTCAACTAAGTACATAATGTAAAAAGACAATTAAGGATGCAATTAGACATTAAAGTAAGCATGATATGACGTGGTGCAAAAGAAGATAACTAATATGGACACAAACACACATGTGAGCACTTTTCCTAGTGGTACGTGGAATTGTATCCCAAGTACAGACCGCACTACCGTCCATTCGGAATCGGCTACGGAATTTATATCTGGGTTTCCATCCGATATACCACAAGAAATAATACTCAAATGATATCATAACATGGATATATGGATTGTAATACGTTAAGCCAAGACTAAGGTAAATGATGCAACCAATGGAATAAATGTGCTTTTCATTATGATGCGTACAAAGATAAGGATGACTATATGAGATTTCATAATACATGCGTGAATAGAGCAATGATGTGCTAAAATATAAATGCTGTGGCAAGAAGCGCGGTAAAACATCGTGGTAAAGGCTTTTAACCCCTCGATATAGAGGACCTTTAATCCCACTTATTAAGCCTATGCGCACATAATACAATGCATATATAAAGTAAAGAAAATGATATCGGGCTTCGCGTATCCGATTGAACACATCTCACACTCAATCGAATACACCTTATTCGGCGCGGCAAAGCATCGTGGTAAAGGATTTTAACCTATTCAATTAGAGGACCTTTCATCGCACTTACTAAGCCCATGCGCAATTAACACAACGCATATATATAAAACAAAAGTGAATACAAAGATATCCGGCGCGGCGAAGCATCGTGGTAAAGGATTTTAACCTCTTCAATTAGAGGACCTTTCATCGCACTTACTAAGCCCATGCGCAATTAACACAATGCATATATATAAAACAAAAGTGAATACAAAGATATCCGGCGCGGCGAAGCATCGTGGTAAAGGATTTTAACCTCTTCAATTAGAGGACCTTTCATCGCACTTACTAAGCCCATGCGCAATTAACACAATGCATATATATAAAAAAACAAAAGTGAATACAAAGATATCCGGCGCGGTGAAGCATCGTGGTAAAAGATTTTAAACTCTTCAATTAGAGGACCTTTCATCGCACTTACTAAGCCCATGCGCAATTAACACAATGCATATAAAAAAATAAAGACCATAATATCGGCTTCGTATACCCGATTGAACACATCTTATATTCAAAAGAATATACATCAATCGGCGCGGCAAAGCATCGTGATAAAGGATTTTAACCCCTCAAAATATGGGACCTTTAATCCAACTTACTAAGCTCATGCGCTCGATCACATCATGCATAAACAAATAACGTGCGGAATTTAAATGACGAATAACAAGTAAATCAAAGCAACATAAAACAAAGAATGTGCCGTTTACTCAAGCGGTACGTGGAGTTGTATCCCGAGTACAGATCATACTACCGTCCATTCAGAATCGGCTATGAAATTTATGTCTGGGTTTCCATCTGATATACCGCGATAGTTGACACATCTTTCATTTTATTCCAAGGCCACAACATACAATATTTCGTAATACATGCATATTTATCTACTCAAGGGCCACAACATGCATTTTAACATAATAATCATGCGAACAATACTCAATAAATAATAAAAATAAAACAGAAAACGAATGTGGAAAATACCCTCAGGTCTAACCTCTTTTGTCGACTTTCGGACTTGCGTTTCACGGAGATCGGAAGGGCTAAAGCTCCTCAACCTTTCTAGTTCACTCGTTTGCGTTTTACTTCGCTGTTCCGCTGCTCAAGCTACTGTTTTTTACTCTGTTTTGCTGCCGTTCTTTGGTCATTGTTTTTGGTATTTTAGGCTACTGTTTTTGGTGCTTTAGGCTACTGTTTTGGGCAGTATTTTGGGTGATTCTTGAACTGTTTTATGGACAGTTTTGGGACAATTTCTGGACTGTTTTTTGGGTGCAGTTTCAGTGTTTAGGCAGTGCAGTTTCGGTAATTAGGGGGTGCAGTCTCGGTGATGATTGAATACGGTTTAAAGGATGTTTTAGTGGTGGTTTTCGGTCAGTGTTGGTTCATTGTTGGGCTGGACGTGTGGCTAGGCTTGAAGCAACGTGTTTAGTGGCTGGGACGTGGGGGGCAAAGGCTGATGAATTTAGGCAGTGAGGGGCGTTTAATTAAGGATACATGGGGCTGTGTTTGCTTTGTTGAAGCGGCAGAGGGCATGTTATGGCTCAGGTTTATGGTCAGCAGGTGCGTGATGTGCTTACGTGAATCAGCTGAGTGGAGGGCCGCGTGCGAGCTGTGAAGTGAGGGGCGTATGTGTTTATTTTGAAGGCAGGTTTGTGGCGTGAGACTAGAGTGAGTGTTGTGTGATTATGGTTTACTATTTTTGTCTTGTTTTTGAATGAGTCGTGTGAGAGAGATATATGAGTGATGGGGTGCTTTACGTGAAGGAGCTAGGGTTTCTTTTCTTTGTGTATGTCGTGTGAGAGAGCTTGGAGAGTAGGAAGGCTTTGGTTTTGGGTTGTTTATATAGACAAGGGTTAGGGCTTCTCCTTGTCTCACAAGGAAGAGATTTTGGCATTAAAGAGAGGATTTGATTTGGTGTTGGATAAGGAAATCAATGGATTGAGGGGGGAACATTTTTGGTGAATTAGGAAGGTTGAATATTTGATTGGTTTAGATTAGGAATACAATATATTTAATTTGTTATGATTGATTTTAATTAGGCATGCAAGTTGTTAAGTTAGGTATATAATATTTGTGATTTATCATAATTAGGTATGATTTAATTTAATGTTTTCTTTAATTTGGCATATCAATTAATTAATATTTTATTTAGTTAATATTTAATTTAATTAATATTTGATTTAATTTGTGTGTATTTTAGGGTGATGGGCGCGTGGGCCTAGGTGGTTGTGGTGTGGGCTTTGTCTTGGTGGGTTATGTGTTGTGTTGGTTTGGTGAGTGGGTTTGGGCCAAGGTTAAATGGTTCTGGTTTTTTTTGGGCCAAAGGTGCTCTAAACGGAGGTCCAACAAGTGAGCTTGACGCTCAACAAGTGAATAAGGATCTAACGAAATACCGATTCCCTTCCGACGACCGTTTCCCGCAATATCCTTAACTAAAAAGGTAGTGCCTCCAACTGAGACTCATCATCGGGTTTCACATGCAAAAATGAAATGCCTACAGTGTCCCTGTAGGTTTATCTTGACCACTCGGATTAGGAGAAGCATGACACGGGGAAGTTTATGCCCTCATGGCGTATGCAGGCTCCAGAGCCGCCCAACATGAGGAGGTTTTTGCCCTCAGGGTCTCGGTCGCTCACCGATCTGTATCCCGGCTTACCGGGACGCTGAATTGTAAGGTTCAAAATTGTGTTTTGGAGGCACCAGGTAGGACGCTGCCTCGGGGCGCCAGTGTTGTTATCTTTTTTCTCCTTTAGTGGAGTATGTGCTAAGTCACCTCCACTGTTTTGACCTTGCTCTACTTCTGTTTTATTTTTCGCCGATGCCTGGCAAGGGGACGCCCGTACCAGGATCCGCAAAGCCTCGAAGGTTGAGTTTCTTCCATTCTATGTAAGTCTCGACTAATATTCGACTCGGGGCTGGATTCGTTCCGCCGAGGCCTTATTATTTGTTCGACTCGGGGCTGGATTCGTTCCGCCGAGGCTTTATGGTTTATTCGGGTTATGGCTGAATTTGTTTCGTCGAGGCCCTGTGGTGTCAACATCTCGGGGTCAGGTTACATCCCACCAAGTCGGTCTCATCGGCCTGAGGATGTAACATTCCCCCAGAGCCAAGTGTTTATCTCAGCTCGGGCTCGGGTTACGTCCCACCGAGTCAGTCTCATCGGTCTGGGGACGTAACATTCCCCCATAGCCAAGTGTTCATCTCAGCTCGGGCTCGGGTTACGTCCCACCGAGTCAGCTCATCGATCTGGGGACGTAACATTCCCCAAGAGCCGAGTGTTCATATCTGCTCGGGTTCGGGTCACGTTCTACTGAGTTAGTCTCATCGGTCTTGGGACGTAACATCTCCCCAGAGCCAAATGTTCATTTCAGTTCGGGCTCGGGTTACGTCCCACCGAGTCAATCACATCGGTATGGGGACGTAACATTCCCCAAATACCAAATATTCTTATAAGATCGGGGTCGGGTTACGTCTAACCATATGAATTCACTTTTGGCTCGGGAAAGGACTATCCCCGCTTGGCCAGACTTTGATTGGTCGGTTGCAGGCTCACATGCAAATGTATTTATGTCATTTTTTTAAATACTTGAATGCATTTAGAAAATAATGGCAAAACTTAGGCAGACATGTGTGATAATTTTTATTTTTGTTTAAAAGAAGAAAGTTAAGAAATAAGTAATGGACTATAAAATTCATGAACAATTAACTTTGAGAAAACGGAATCAAAACAAATCAGATTAGGTAATTAAAACAGAAATGAAAAAGAATAGATTAATTCATTATTGCCCCCACATGGAATAGAAAAGAGCTTCAATTACTAGGATGATTGCAACGTGTAGGCCGCTCATTGGCCTACCAGCCAACTTGTCTGCACTCTTTGGTTACTATCGGCTTCATTATAGATAGATTCCATTTAACTATTAATTAAATACTAATTATTGATTAAATTGCAAAACTTAGCTGGCCATTAGCTATGTCCCATCTTAACTTGTGTATAATAATAATAATAATAATTACATGTCAATGGAAAATAAAGAGCTTTTGCAAACCCTGAAAGAGAATATATATACATATGCTCAATTTGGAAACATTTCTTATAATATATATATATATATACTTATGATTTATTAATGAGATAATTTTGATTTGTCTAAATTTAAACAAAAAATATTTATTATTTTTTATGAAAATCAAATTTTACACTCATTGAATCAATATCCTATGCAACCAAATTAATTCTTTCTACATTAATTCTTCATTATCAATATTTATCGAATTTTTACTTTTAAAAAGTAGAAATTGATATATTTTTAAATTTTTCGGTGAAAGAATGATAAAATAAAAAAAAAATATTATAATAATTTTATATTTTCATAAATAATATTTTAAAATATTAAAAAAATTTAAAAATCAATGTTGCAGATTTACTGGGCATTGATAATAGAGTTATTGTGGGCCATCGTGATTAATTTATTTTTTTTAAAATAAAAATAACTTCAAATTTTGGGTACAATTTTTTATAAAAAAAATAATCTAAATGTCTTTTTTTTTTTAATGTATTGCAAATTCATTACATTCAAATCATAAATTAAATATATTTATTATGATTTAAACATATGACTTCTTACTTTTAAAGCAACATGAAATCATCTGGCTGATAATCTGAGTATAGTTACAAGTCTGTGCTATTATTGATATTGTGATTTTGATAACAACATCATATAATAACATATTTATTAACTTACCTTTTCGTATTTAATTTATTAGTATATAAAACATAGTTAATTAAATTATAAATTATTTCTCATTCTCTCAAACAAAATTTCTAATTTTTTTTCACCAAGAAAATTATCCAAAATAAGTTGAAGTGATTAAAAAAATAATTGTCTATAAAAGAGATTGAAGAAGGACCACAAGACATAAATTAAATTGTTATCCAATTAGCATTTTTTAAGGTTTAACTATCTAGTTGCCATTCTAAAAACAATGGTAAATTACCTCATTATTACCTCTCTTAAAAAGTTTGTCAATATATTTTCTAAGTAAAATTAAAAAAAGAAAAAATTATTTTGTCCGAAATTAGTGTCTGAATTAATTTCCGAACAGACTAATTTAAAATGATATTGTTTTGAATTTTATCTATTCGGGAATCAATTTCGAACATTAACTTTTACAAAGTAGCAATGCTCTAAAAAAAGAAGATTTACTTATTATGAAGACAATTTATGGGTCAAATGATTTCATTAATTAACATGGTATCATCATGATACACTTAAAAAAAAAGAAGTTGTTATATTACCAATTAAGTATTTTTAATGGTAATATATATATATATATATATATATATATATATATATATATATATATATATATATATATATATATTCTCATTAATAAGTATTTTTAATGATGATGAATTTCATTTTCAACAAATCGTCTAGGATCATCCAAATTTCATGGTATAAAAAATATCAAATAAATAATATGTTTTTTTCTCAATGAATATATTTGTAGGAAATATATTGTAAATTAAAGCGAATTTGTAAAGTAGCACCTAAAATCATCATTAAAATTGTTATTAAAATAAAGCCCAACCATTTTGAAAAGTAACCACATGCTTGGACTAGAATGTTTTATTAGCATAAGAAAAGCAATTTTGTTTGCTTGCTTGATTTTTCCAGCAAATCTTTGTTTTATTTTCACTTATTCAGTTATATTCTTAAGCTTCAAGAGAAGTGTAACGTAAGTTTATTGAAGAAATTATATGTAACTTGTAACATTTGAATTCACTAATGATTTGTATTTATTATTCAACTAGCTAGCTAGAGAAGCTCTTTATTTTATTTGTGTTAATTACCATTCCTTTTTTACTGCAAGTGTTATATTATTTTGATTGTTATGTTGTATTTATTATTTATATTCTTCATAAATTGGATTTAGAGGAAATATTAATTGCCTTCAGAAATAACCAATTTATTTTATCTTAAGTATGTCTTGTTTGTCTTTAGATATATACTCTCATCTGTCACCAGCTATGCACTCCAAAAAAAATGGAATGTTAAAATCCTAAATCAATCCACATCTCATTCGAATATATTTTCAAAATTCAAAAACTGGGATCTCATCCCCTTAGTCCCGTATTGATGTCCCGAATAATTAATATTTATTAACATATTTAAAAATATTTCACATTAAAATCAACATATAGAGTTTTTTTTTGTTTAAGTTATAACATGGATTGAATGATTTTTGGTATTCCTTATATTTTCAAAAGTTCAAAATCATTTAATTATGCAATGAGTTCACCTTTTTTTTTTTTTTTTTGGGTAGTCGATGAGATTACATGTATAATAATGAAATTGATTGATATTTTTATATATATATATGTTAATCCTGGATATGTGAGTACTTTTAGAACAAGTATCAGGTATACTATTTGTTACAGCCGTAGATAAAAATGACGCACTTACGTAAATATATTAAAATGGTTTATTCTCTAATGTAATGATATATATATTTAATTTACAAATAAATCACTATCAAAATGAATGAAAACTTTCTTTAAAAATTGATTTTAGATCCATCATAAATTATCAATTTGGAAATTTTTCATCTCAAATAATGACCAATTTAAACTATTAATTGAATATCATCTCCTTCGCTACAAGATCTCGAATCCCTTCGGACTCCTACTATCACTAGGTTGATTTGTAATGTAAAATTGATTTCATGTAGCTACTTATATCGAATCTCCTTCGATATATAATCTAGAATATATGGTTTCTATCATCACTAGGGTGATTTATGATGTAAAATTGATTTAATGTAGTTTTTTTATTTTTTTTTGGAAATCCGATCACCAAACCACTTCTTTTGGACTTAAGCGGAGTATGTAAAATCACTGGTCGTCCCAGTCTTTTATAAGAAACGCACTTCCTAGATTCGAAACTCAGGACCTCAATGTGAAATTTTGAACCTTACATCATCAAGTCACGTCACTTAATAACAATTTCATGTAGTTACTCATAATGTAGAACCAACTTATGCCCGCCACGTGTTCTTTTTGTTCTTTTTATTAGTTGTAAGGTAAAATTACTAGTTCACAAGAGGTATTTACAATGTACCAAGAATAGAGAGATAATAGAAAAGTGGCTAGTTGATAGTTATAAAATATAAATGGTGCAGAACTAATATCAAACATCTTTTTACTGGTTAAATGAGCTTTCAATAATAATAACACATAGTTTGCAAATAATTTCCTTATAAGTAACTAATTTCGCTTTTAAACATGTATAATCGTTGGATTTATCTTACAATTATAATAATATGGTGCCAATGTTAGTATCAGTCACACTGTTAATTTTAGTAACAATATAGTCTCACAATGTCCTGGGTAATAATTAGCTCGTCCATAAGAGGCGTGATTTAATGGTGTATGGTTCAAGATCTGATCTTCGGGTCATCGATTCGAATTCAGAGAGTGCGTTTCTTATAAGAGTATGAGATAGTCAGAGGTTTTACTTACTCCGCTTAAGCCCGAAATGAGTGATTTGACGACGAGATTTCTAATGATTTAAAAAAATTAGCTCAGTCACATAATAATTCATCGAGTAATAAAGTGCCCCCGAAGAATGTGATTTTATGATAAATGATCTATGATTTAATTATTAAGTCATGAATTCAAATTCAGATAGTACATTACTTATAATAACCTGGACATTTAAGGATTTTAACTACTCCTTTTAAGTTTGAAAGTAACAATAAAATAATCAAACTGTTCATTAAACGTGCCGGTAGTTAATTTTTGATACCAAAACATCGTTGAAGATCAGATCGGGGACGTTATTTATTTAAACGAGAAAGAAAAGACAGCTTATTGTGTTTGGTTATTTAGAAAGCAAAAGGATATTTTCAGATTCTTCCCCTGTAGTTTGACAATTTCTCATTTAGACGGAAAGAATTGTAATATAGGCACATAGATGATACCTGTTAACAACAGGAACAGCCCATCAAGGCGGTGGATGATACGACAATTATAACTTATTATTTTCAATTATTATATTATTATATAAAGAGAGAGCGTGGTTGGAACTTATATATTCCCACTTGTATTTTGCTATTCAATCCAGATAAGCAAACTTAGCAATCAATATCCACTACAATACATCAAACTATTCGAGTGATTTCATGAATTATGTCTTAATAAAGTCCCCCTACATATATCATCATTTCCATAATAATAATCATGAAACTGCACACGGTGCAATCGATCCCATATTTATTATGGTATGTCTGATTTTTTATTCGATATATTGTATTATCTGATACCAATCATTACAAATTTAATGGTAGAACTCAATCTTAAAAATTAATTTGTAAAAAAAAAAAAAAAAAAAGGTGACTACTGACTTATATTGTCATTTATATTATTTTTATTTAACTTGATATTTGAGATTATAAGAGTGTTGATGGCCAAAAATTATAAAGACCGGATAAGAAACACAAAAAGGTAGCCTCGTTCAATCAAGACAACTTAGGAGAAACTAGTCGAGATGAGAGAAGCACCAGAAATCGCCCAAATAATCGAATCGCTCAATCGGTCAGGCAATCAAATCGTCAAATTGATCAGGCAACAACCGAACCGATGAGCAGTTACGTAAACGCTATCTAACGGTTAAGGGCGAGTAAAATATAGGGAAATTGAGACACGTTTCCAACAATTATCATAAGAGGCAAGCCATAATGAGGAGTACGACTCAGCAACTACCACATATGGTAAAATAATATAAAGCACGACTGTAGCAGTTATCACATGTGATAGATAAAGGCACAAAGAGTTACATAGCGTGGGATAAATTACCTTATCAGTTGTCAAATAATTATTCTTATTAGTATATAAACTCAAAGTCAAAGTCTAAAAGAGGGCGCAACGAAAATTTAAAGACTCAACATAAACAAATATAATTTTTTTCTTAGATAATTAATTTAATTTATGTGTTTGTGTCATTTGGATGCATATTTCAATCAAAGACAGAGAGATTTGGAGTTGGACACAATTTTATTTCAACCCAATCAATCATCCACCTCGAAGTCCATCGGCATCTGTCTTCAAAATTATTGATGGTAAAAATCAGTATATAAATCAAGCAGTGTCAGCCAGGGACAGAAGTGGAATTTCCCATTTGGCCGATATTCAGAAAGTATTAGCCACTTCTCCGCTCAGCAAGAGTCCAGACGCGATCCCACAAATTAGACCGACCATAAAATATGCTTCGACGCGGTTTCCATAAAACCTACCACATCATCTCGTCGGCTCGGTTCAGGCCTATTCTGCTCCCTTTTTTTAGTAAAGTCGAAGGGCTCGGGCAGTTCAGGACAGGGCGGAAATGGTTCGGTAGGTTCGGTAAATTATCAGACCGACCACTTAGCAACCGACAAAAGCCTCGAGATTATAATTTCCCTTTACACGTGTCATCTCCCGGAAGCACCCATCAGGCTGCCATCATCACTAAATATGTGTGTGGCAGTAAAGAGTTAGATTGATGTGATGAGATGTCAGATGACAGGTTTACTTTCAGCAAGAGCAGGCCTAGGGCAGAGAACTTAATAAATGAGGCAAGTGTCACGTGGAGGATTCTGCAGAATGGGAATAGCAACCGCCTCATTTACCGCCTCATTCTTAGTATATATATATAGAAAGCCTTTTGTAAAGAGAAAAACGAAAAAAAAAATGAGAGAGATGATGTAAAAAAGAGAGGTAGAGAGAGCCTTTTGTAAATTCATTTTGTAAAACAGCTCGGTTCTCACGCTGACCGACCACAAAACAGGTCGTCCGAGCGTATTTCAGTAATAAAACACCCATCCATTTTGTGCCCGTGGATGTAGGTTGGATTCAATCTGCCGAACCACATTAACTCCATGTGTCAATCTGCATGCTCTGCTCCTTCTATCAAAGTTTGCTTTTGGTTTCCTCATAACCAAATAAATTCACTGCTGAAGGAATGTTAAATCCCGGGAACAATATTCCAGTATTGTCCCTGAGACGAAAATCAGCCGTCAACAGTTGGCGCCGTCTGTGGGGATCGAACAAGAAGAAACTCGCGTTGTAATACGATTGGTAGGAGGTGAAAGTTGTGGTTTTCACAAGCAGCTCAACAACATAATGGATGGAATGGGAAAGGAATGGGAAGAAGCAAGACAGAACATGAGGAAGAAAGGGTCTGTATGGACAAATAACCTTTTCTTGTTGAATTGTGGAATGAAATGTAAAAAATCTGGCCAACGGACACCCGTCCGGGGTGAATTGTCGAATGAAATGTAACAACAGGAATGGGTTACATCCGTTGGCAACGGCTGACCAAGCTCCTCAGTAGAAAGAAATTACACTTCCCAAACTTCCGATCACCAGCTTCGCAAGTTACTTATGTTGGAGGATTGATCAGGGATCTAGTCAGTCAAGGGCGAGGTGAACGCCCATCGGGAGGGGTTCTAACTGGTTAGGTGGTCTTCCCTAAACTGGAAAAAAGAAGGAAAAAGTCTTCCGGGAAAATCATGTAGAACAGAAATTGAAGACCTCGTCCAAGTACCCAGGGATGCGCTCAACGCGCCGGGCGCCGGGAAAATGCATTATCGAAGGAGCACCGACGGAGCGCCCGGTTCGGCAGACCTTGTGATCCAGCTCGGAAACCTTGGGATCAAATTCAGATCGAAGGATTCCAACGGAGCGCCTGATGCATGAGCCAACTCGAGTGTGAAGTTTACAACTTTGGCATATGCATCGGGAATTTTCAGAGCTCGGATCAGAAGGTGCTGTTGGATCGCGAAACATAAACCAGAAGAAAGCAAATGTAAAAACCTCTCTTAAAATGTCCCGCAAAGAGTTGTAAGAAGAGTAGTATGTCCTTTAAATATGAATAAAACTCTTTTTTTAAGAAACTTGCACATCTCGCTTGTTTGTTAATTAAAACGTGAAAGTTGTTTTCATTATTTTTTTTGACATGCTCGATGCGAATGTAATGATTTGAGGCCTGGAAGGGCACCAAACCCGTGGCACGCCAAACACTGGTGTCATTATCAAACCCCCGGATAAAGTGCGTCGACCTGGCTCTTTTCATTTTAAGTGGATCTGAGTTACTTCAAGGGATGAAGTGCATGAGGGAGCGCGTGAACCCCTCGTGGCAGTATCATACTCCCGAGGCCGGAGCGTAACTACCCCATGACTTGCATCTGTGTGCCATCGGCTCGGGGCTGGATTCTTTCCGCCGAGGCCTCTGTGTGCCATCGGCTCGGGGCTGGATTCGTTCCGCTGAGGCTTCATGGTGTCTAGGCTCAGGGCCTGATTCGTTCCGCCGAGGCCTCTGTGTACCATCGGCTCGGGGCTGGATTCGTTCCGCCGAGGCTTCATGGTGTCTAGGCTCGGGGCTGGATTCGTTCCGCCGAGGCCTCTGTGTGCCATAGGCTCGGGGCTTAATTCGTTCTGCCGAGGTTTCATTGTGTCTAGGCTCGGGGCTGGATTCGTTCCGCCGAGGCTTCATGGTGTCTAGGCTCAGGGCTGGATTCGTTCCGCCGAGGCCTCTGTGTGCCATAGGATCGGGGCTGAATTCGTTCCGCCGAAGTTTCATTGTGTATAGGCTCGGGCTGGATTCGTTCCGCTGAGGCCTTTGAGAGATTCAGAATTATGTTTTGGAGACCTCGGACATGACGCTGTCTTAAGGCATCCGAGTGTTATTTATCGATTTTATTCTAAATCTTCGTTTTTTGTTTTTTTTGCTACTATGGCAAGGGGAGGCCCTCGTCAGAGTTAGCAGAACTTCGAAGGTTGATTTGTTTCCCTTCCGTGTAAGTCTTGATAACTATTCGGCTCGGGGCTGGATTTCGTTCTGCCGAGACCGTGCAATTATTCAGCTTGAGGCTGAATTTGTTCCGCCAAGACCTTAAGTACTTTGCTTAGCTCGGGTTTGGGGTGAATCCCACCGAGTCTGATTCTTCAAACTGAGGATGTATCATTCCCCCAGACCTTAAATACTTTGCTCAGCTCGGGTTTGGGTTGAATCCCACCGAGTATGATTCTTCAAACTGGGGATGTATCATCCCCCCAGACCTTAAGTACTTTTCTCAGCTCGGGTTTGAGATGAATCCCACCGAGTCTGATTCTTCAAACTGGGGATGTATCTGTTGGGGTTTTGGGCAATGGGGCGCAGCGGAAGCGCGGGTCCGGGCGAAATCGTATTTTAAAACTTTTTCAAAAATACCGAATAAATTATTCAATATCTAATATGAATAATTTATTCATATTTCACCTAAACCTATTTATTCAATATCAAATATTGACATAAACAAGTTGAAAACTCGTGAAACTTTTACGAAAACCGTTTTTCCGCAAAATTGGCTAAAACGCGTTTTTGACCGAACGGACTACCCGACACTTATGGAAACTGGCCAGGTCAGATCCAATAGTGTCGGGGCAGTTCATGGGCTGCCCGAACAGTGACAGATTCACTGTTTGGACAGCCGTCACCCGGTTGGCTCAAAATACACCCGGTAACGCCGTTTTTAGTCGTTTTCGTTTATTTCAAGTCGGAAACACTTTCCGGCAATTGTACCAACACCCAAATTACATCCATAACATTCTAAAGACCACATTTTCATCACCAAAACAGAACATTTTCCAGGTTTGAACAGTAAAGAAGAATAGTCCACAAAACATGCCTTAAATCCAATTTTTATCACAAATTAATCAAATTAATCTTACAACAATTCAAATTCACCACACTTGAATGACTTTTGAACAATTCTAGGCATAATAAGAGTGGCTATCACACTCTAGAATGGCAACAAAAATTGTCCAACAATAATTTGAACAAATTGGAACATAATTACAATAATCACTTCCAATAACACTTCACACATGCCAACAAACTTCCAATCCATCCACCAAACCACAAAGCCCCAATTTTTCAGATTTGAAGAAAACCCTAGAACATTTCTAAGTCATCAAAGAACAAGAAATTAAATTCCTAAGCTTAAGGACTTGAAGACTTACCTTTAAATCCCTAAATCCTTAGCTTTTTCTTTGAATTTTTTCCTTCAAATCTTCAAGTTCTTGAAACAAATTTTCAAAACCCATTTTGGAGAGGGTTCGGCAGCCATGGAAGACAACAAGAGAGAGAAAATCAAATCCTCTCAATTTAAAACCCATTTGGACGAAATTGACTATAAAGGAGGGGAAAATTTGTCTTTTGCATTTTAATCAAATTAAAAGTCAATTTAACTTTATATTAACCAATCAAAATTGGACAAAATAAAGTGTATTTAATTCATGCTAAGTCATCCAATAATAATTCAACACATTTCATAACTTTTATGAAATACAAATATTATTTAATCATTTTAACATTTAACATTTAAATATTTAAATAATTAATTAATATAATTATTATAATATATGTATTTTTATTTATAATAAATAATAAATACATATATTTATAGCATGTGTCAAAATCTCATTTGACGAATAATTAATGTGTATCTAATCATATTATGTATCAAATATAAATACACAATAATTATTAGCGGACAAAATCCCCTAATGCATGTGTTATCGTTTAACCGATTAAACGATCCGAATTAACTCATTTAATCCGGTGAAGTATAATGAATAATCCATATTATTCATATCGAGTTGCCCAAGTGCTCAACAAGTACACTTCATATTATGGAACTCTCTAAGTTTAGGTTTATCTGTCACGAAATCCAATTTCGTGTCCATAATTCACTCACTCATGAATTATGACGACCACAGATAATCTCATTAAACTATGCAAGTTGAGGTCACTGCATACGTATAATCCCTTCATCACAGGCTATTCGTATTATACATGGGGTATAGATGAAAACGTCAAACCCGTTCGGTATAATACAGTCGACTTTCAATTTACGATCTCTAAATAACACTCGGAACTAGTTTCCGACGTTATACCACAGCCATGGATTTACTAGATCATAAACACGTGAGGATGTCTATGCCATGTACACAGGACTGACAGATCATGTCTTGATACGCACTGGATATCATAAGCATCAGTCCACACCCAACGAACAGGCGGAGGTCTGATTATGGATAGATCGTTGACGTGACTGCCATCAAAGTGCAGAGGATAACTCATATATCCCACTGTGGTATCTCAAGTCGAATGACCACTATGCTCGCTCAACTCGAGAAGGTTCCTATTGACGTTGGTGTACCATCTATTAGGAAACCTTCAGTGAGTCGTTCAGTGTCTTATCAAATAAACACGTACATGTCTATACGAGTCTCCCGAGACTCATGGTTCACTGGGATAAGCCATTGAACCAAGTCACGATATACGACATGTACTGGTCTCAGCGGATTTTACTAACCGACCCATGTTAGTAAATCTTGACCAGAAACTTTATTTAAGGATATACAACTAATAGTGCGCTTCACAATGTCAATTACAAACTATGTTGTAACTGCGCACTATACTGTAAATCCTAGGGTCTTTGTCTAATATACACGTATCACTGAATCAGATTCAGTTTCAATCTAATCGAGATTAGATCGAATAAGTGTATCAAAGACAAGGGTGCTACCAGTAAAATTAGTAATATTATGGAAAATTGAATCGCTCGTATTAATGAATCGGACATAAATACGATCCGGATTGGCACTCGGAGCACCAACCCTAACAGTATCATTCCCTCAGACCTTAAGTACTTTGCTCAGCTCGGGTTTGGGGTGAATCCCACCGAGTCTAATTCTTCGAACTGGGGATGTAGTATTCCCCCAAAACCAGATATTTCCTCTCAGCATGAAGTCAGATTACGCTCCATCAAATGGATTTGTCGTCAGCTTGGGAACGAGGTGCTCGTCTCATGGCCGGGTTCAAGGGTAACCAAATTCAAGAGTTTCTCCTTACATCCAGATTCGGAAGAGCAAGCCAACAAACAAAAAAGAGATTAGAGAAATCACACGGAGTTACCAGACAGAGCGACCAGAGAAAGGCAAAGGAAAGAAGGCTATAGATAATCTCATAAAAGCACAGGGATATTGTCTATTACAAAAACAAACACTTCGGGGTCATCATCATGAGTCTGGACCTCTGGCTCGGGCTCGGCAGAAGAGATCATTTTAGCTTCAGTTACATATACTTCGAAGAACATAAATAGGAAACTCGAGCAGCAGACTTCTCAAACAACTAAAAACGTGGATACGGCAAATGCAGGTTCGGAATGTTGAACTCACCCCAAAAGAAGGACATGTGGGATAACATCTTTACCCTCCGAAAACTCCCCTCAACAGAACTGAAGACAGTAGCAGGATTCTCGGCAGATGGATAAACTTGGGAATGGCAAGAGGAGACTTGATTGAAATACACATGAAAATGGTTTGTTCTAAATATTCCAGAAGCAACCACCAGCAGGGCGACAGAGCACCATACTTATAATAGTTCTCGACATCAACTCACAAACTCGTTGATACCAAGAACTAGGGGATAAATGTTGATGGTAAAAATCAGTATATAAATCAAGCAGTGTCAGCCAGGGACAGAAGTGAAATTTCCCCTTTGGCCGATATTCAGAAAGTATTAGCCACTTCTCGGCTCAGCAAGAGTCCAGACGCGATCCCCCAGATTAGACCGACCATAAAATGTGCTTCGACGCAGTTTCCATAAAACCGACCACATCATCTCGTCGGCTCGGTTCGGGCCTACTCTGCTCCCTTTTTTTAGTAAAGTCGAAGGGCTCGGGCAGTTCAGGACATGGCGGAAATGGTTCGGTAGGTTCGGCAGATTATTAGACCGACCGCTTAGCAACCGACAGAAGCCTCGAGATTATAATTTCCCTTTACACGTGTCATCTCCCGGAAGCACCCACCAGACTGCCATCATCACTAAATATGTGTGTGGCAGTAAAGAGTTAGATTGATGTGATGGGATGTCAGAGGGCAAGTTTACTTTTGGCAAGAGCAGACATAAGGCAGAGAACTTAATAAATGAGGCAAGTGTCACGTGGAGGATTCTGCAGAATGGGAACAACAACCGTCTCATTTACCGCCTCGTTCTTAGTATATATATAGAGAAAGCCTTTTGTAAAGAGAAAAACGAAAAAAAAAGGAGAGAGATGATGTAAAAAAGAGAGGTAGGGAGAGTCTTTTGTAAATTCCTTTTTGTAAAACAGCTCGGTTCTCACGCTGACCGACCACAAAACAGGTCGACCGAGCGTATTTTAGTAATAAAACACCCATCTGTTTTGTGCCCGTGAACGTAGGTTTGATTCAATCCGCCGAACCACGTTAACTCCCTGTGTCAATCTGCATGCTCTGCTCCTTCTATCAAAGTTTGCTTTTGGTTTCCTCATAACCAAACAAATTCACTGCTGAAAGAATGTTAAATCCCGGGAACAATATTCCAGTATTGTCCCTGAGACGAAAATCAGCCGTCAACAAAAATAGAACGATTTGTCTCTTCAAATCTCAGAGCAAGTTTGGTCTTTGATTTTTAGATGCGCAAAAATGGATTTGTGCCAACGATGGGTTGTGTTAAAAGAGGCAAAATGTGTCATGGGTTGGCTTGGACTGCTAGAAAAGTACTATGTGATTTATATGTATGGTTGTTTCGGGTTTATGAAATCCTCATAGAAGGTGATTTTTGAAATGTCGTCAAAAGGAATCAAGATCCCTCGTGACATGTGGGTTGCTTTTGAGCTGTTTGATAAAATGCCCGTGAGAAATGGGTATCATAGTGGTTATTAAGAAAACGCAACAAGTATTTGTCTTTTTGATAAAATGGTTTTGATAAGAATTGAGTTTGCTGGAAAAGCAGAGGCTGGATTTGCATTATTCACATCATTAGTGGAGCAGACTAGACAAGATTCACACAAGCAGAAGGAGAATTTCTCCGCAAGTATTGTACAGTAACATAAGCCGATGATTCTGTTAAAAGGGTTCTATGTTACCAGTTCTCAAAGCTCCCCATTAAAGTGATAAATCAACAAACCACAAGGGAGGTATTTGATAATTCATCCATTAACTTAATTACTTGCCTACCCTTATCTTATTACATCTTTTGAAGTGCACTGACTTTGACTAACTCTAGAAGATCATTAAATATAATCTAAATAACAATTCCCAACAAATAAAAAAATAAAAAAAACGTGACCTTTGAGTGTGACCAGTTGCCATTTTTGACAATTTACTGTTTAAACTTTCATAAAACAATTTCTTTAGACCAAATGCTAGGCAATTGGCCAACTACAGAGAGAAAAAGTGAACATGGGCAAGTCCCTTTTGTTCTCTTTCCTTCTTCTCATTTTCTTCTCCATCATTTCCTCCATTGATTCAACAGCCAATTCTTCTTGTCCTGTAGATCTTAGCTATGTCCAAACTTACCCTTGGGACAGGTCCCTGTGCCTGGATCCTGATGGAAAACACTGCTGCCAAGCTCTTATTAGCCTTGTTGGCATGGGACTTGCTCTACACCTGAGAGACACCTCGTTGTTTCAATTACCAAATGAAACTATTTCATCTTCTTGCATATCTGAGTTTCAGGAAAAACTCTCCACCTTGTCCATAAATCCATCTTTAGTCCACACCTGCTTTCCCAACTCAGCCCAATTTGAAAAAAATGCTTCAAGTTGTGCTGGAATTGTGACAACTGGAGATTGGAAAAAGTTGCTTGGTCCAACAAGCGCATTGGACTCAGCTTGCAAGAACATGTCTGGGTTTACGCAGTGCAGTTCTTGTGTTGAAGCTGGTTACAGTGTGAATTCCCAGTTGGTAAGCTTACACCCAAATTCTACAAAATGCTTTTATTTTGCTGTGTTATATGCTGCTGGTATTCTTAATGATCCTAAAGATGAAAGCACAGCTGCTTGCATACTAGGCTTGCCTCTTCTTAGCTCAAAGAAACATTCCAGGCATAATAGACTGATCAAATTAGTAATTTCATTACTGGGTTCTCTTATGGCTGTTTTGGTCGCTTTTGGGCTGATCATTATGTACAAAAACTGGGATAAGAAAAGGAAACAAAATGCTTTACATGAAGAATATGTGAGAAGTTTCAAGGATAGTGTGTTACCAAACTCTGGTGCCAAATGGTTTAATGTATATGAGCTTGAACAAGCTACCAACGGATTCTCTCAGAAAAATCTCATAGGCCAAGGCGCATCAGGGGTTGTGTACAAAGGAACTCTTGAGGACGGAACTATGGTTGCAGTGAAACAAATTATCGATTTGGACACTAAAGGAGATGAAGAATTTATCAATGAAGTTGAGATCATAAGCAAAATTAGGCACAGGAATCTTCTTTCTCTTAGAGGCTGCTGTGTTACTAGTGATGACTCGGAAGGTAAACGAAGATTTCTAGTTTATGATTTCATGCCTAATGGAAGTCTCGGCGACCATATATCAAACGTTCTCACAAGAAAGCAATTGGCATGGCCTCAACGCAAGAAAATAGTCCTGGATGTCGCCAAAGGGCTGGCTTACTTACACTATGGACTCAAACCCGCCATTTACCATCGAGACATAAAGTCTACGAACATACTGTTAGACTCAGAACTGAAAGCTAAAGTTGCAGATTTCGGATTAGCAAAACTAAGCTTAGAAGGCCAGTCTCATCTCACAACAAGGGTGGCGGGCACGTACGGATACTTAGCTCCTGAATACGCTCTCTACGGACAGTTAACAGAGAAGAGCGATGTCTACAGCTTTGGCATTGTGATTCTTGAACTCATGAGTGGAAGAAAAGTGCTGGACACATCGAATTCATCCTTTCTATTGATCACTGACTGGGCTTGGATGCTAGCGAAATCTGGGAAGGTAGATGAAATTTTTGATGAGTTTATTCGAGAAGATGGGTCAAGAAGCGTGATGGAGAGGTTTGTACTTGTGGGAATTTTATGTGCTCATGTTATGGTGGCTTTTAGACCCACCATTGCTGATGCTTTGAAAATGCTTGAAGGTGATATTGATATACCAACATTGCCAGACAGGCCATTGCCGTTTAGCCAAGAAGGTTTTAGAGCTTCTCCTTCTTGGTATAGTTTCTCCACTAGTAATGAAAGATCAATAGCTAGCTCTAGCATGGTGAGCACAGTATCAAGTGTATAGCTTTTAGCACCATAGAAATTGTAGAGTCCAGCTGTTGCATGGACAGCATGAAGCAACATAGAAGCTTCATTTCCAGCAAGCAGAAACAACAAGTCCAAGCTACTTTCGGTGATTGCCTAAATTGTAGGAAATGAGTTGGCAAAAACGTGTGCTACAATGCACGCGTTTTTGCCCTATAAATTGAAGCTTGAAATCAGTTTGTAGAGCATCCCAAAGTGTGTGTAAGCTCCAAGTAGAGAGCTTGAGAGTGTGTGAGGTTTTTTGTTAAGTTTCTAATTGTAAACTTGTGTAATCTATTCTTGTAGTAATAGAAATACAATTCGGTTTTTCCTCAAATACACTCTAAAGTGATCGGTGAATCACAACAAGTGGTATCAGAGTTTTGGTTCTTCATTGGGATCGAAAAACCGAAGAACGGAGTTCGGTTCGGAAAATTCGAGTTCCAGAAAAGTTGTCAAAAATTCATTTTGAGGGTACCATCAGCTAGTTCACGTCGAGACGAGCACTGTGGTATTTTCCGGCGACCGAATCGACGTCCACAGCCTCCGCACGCGCCTTCCAGTGAGCCACCCAGCGCCACCACGCGCAGCACGTGCCAGACGAAGGTTGAAGACGATCACGTCAGCGTCCAGTCAGCGCCACGTCAGCACCTCTGCCACGTCAGCGCGCCACGTCATCTTCCACATCAGCATAGCCGATCCCATCTGCCACGTCAACACTGCCACGTCAGCAGCCTGGTAAATTTCATTTAGCCCCCTGAAGTTTTGAAATTTACAGTTTTGCCCCAGAACGTTTAGGAATTTACAAATCAGCCCATGTGTCGGATTTAGACCAACGGAGTGTCTATTCCACCATTTTCGACCGTTCCGGACGCAACCGTGACCTTGGATTTGTGAAATTCAGCCCCGATTTTAATCTATTTTCATTTTAAACTTTAAAACTTAAAATGGAGATGGAGGATTCCCATTCTGGTGCAATGATTAAACTGGCTGCCACTAATTACTCCATTTGGAGACCTAGCATGATAGATTTTTTACATTGTAAAGATCTGTTTGATGTCATCGAGTTGAAGGGAGTGAAACCATAGTCTGTTAAGGAGTATGACTGGAATAAACTCAACAACAGAATTTTGGGTCAGATAAGGCAGTGGATCGGTCACAGTGTCTTCCACCATATAGCACATGACACATATGCTTATGAAATGTGGAGGAAATTGGAAGATATGTTCCAGGCAAAAACAGCTCGGAATAAGGCCTTAATCATGAGGCGTTTGGTGAACCTGAAGCTACGGAGTGGAACTTCCGTTGCAGAACACACCAACGAGTTCCAAAGCCTGGTGAACCAGTTGTCTGCAGTAGACATGCAACTGGCAGACGAAGTTCAAGCCCTCTTGTTACTCAGCTCTCTTCCTGATAACTGATGGGAGACTCTGGTGGTTACTCTCAGCAACTCAGCTCGAGGAGGCAAACTTACCATGCCTATGGTAAAAGATGCATTGTCAAATGAAGAAGCCAGAAGAAAAGACGTGGGCTCAGATCAAACAGAAGCCCCTGTCTTGGAGCAACGAGGAAGACAACAGGAGAAACATCAAGGTGGGAGAGAGGCAGAAGCAAAAGTAGGGGCATATCCAAAGACGGGAAAAAGACATACAAGTGCTTCCACTGTGGCATAGAAGGCCACTTGAAGAAAAATTGCCGGAAGCTGCAACGGGAGCAGAGACAAGGCAATAACCAGACGAAGAAGAATGACGCGGAGACACTAGTAGTTACCACGGTAGATGTAGCTATATGCTCCGACCAAGAAGAAACATGCCTTCACACTGCAACACAGGATATCGAGTGGGTGGTAGATACTGCAGCATCCTACCACGTCACTCCTCACAGGGATTTCTTCACAACATACAAAGCAGGAGACTTTGGAGCAGTGAAGATGGGGAATACCAGTTCTTCTCAGATAGTAGGAATTGGTGAAATACAATTGCGGACAAATGCAGGGTATACAATAACCCTGAAGGAGGTCATACATGTTCCAGAACTTCGGCTCAACTTACTCTCGGGGGTAGCCCTTGACAAACAGGGTTATGCTAGCCACTTTAGCAATGACACTTGAAGGATGATAAAAGGTGCCATGGTCATCGCCCGAGGACACATCTGTGGAACGTTATACAAGACTCATGTGAAGATTTGTGCAGAAAGCCTAAATATAGCTGAACGAGAGGCTTCTCAGAATCTGTGGCACCAGAGACTCGGTCACATGAGTGAAACGGGGTTGTCTACCTTGACAAAGAAGGATCTGATCACTGTCTCCAAAAATGCTGCTCTGGATCCTTGCAATCACTGTCTATTCGGTAAGCAACACAAAGTCTCTTTCAATTTCTCTTCTACAAAGAAATCAGAGTTACTCAGTCTGGTGTACTCTGATATATGTGGTCCCTTTGAGGTAAACTCACTAGGCGGTAACAAATATTTTCTGACTTTTATTGATGATGTTTCTCGGAAAGTTTGGGTGTATTTTCTGAAATCAAAGGATCGGGTCCTGGACTATTTCAAAATGTTCCATGCCATGGTCGACCCTGAAACAGGGAAGAAACTGAAGTACCTTCTCACAGACAATGGAGGCGAATACACTTCCAGGGAGTTCGATGCCTACTGCGGAAGCCACGGCATTCGACACGAGAGGACTGTTCCACGCACCCCATAACACAATGGTGTCGCTGAAAGGATGAACCACACCATTATGGAGAAAGTCAGAAGCATGATCAGTATGGCTAAGCTGCTAAAGCCATTCTGGGGAGAAGCTGTTCGTGCCGCCTGCTACCTGATCAACGGATAACCATCTGTACCGTTGAACTTCGAGATTCCGGAAAAAGTATGGTCTGGTAAGAATCCCTCATATTCTCACCTCAGAATATTCGGATGTTTAGCATTTGCACATGTATCCAAGGAGCTCAGGCAGAATCTCGATGCAAGGACTACTCCATGCATCTTCATAGGCTATGGAGACGAAAAATTTAGATACAGGCTATGGGACCCGAAGGAAAGGAAGGTCATCAAAAGCAGGGATGTAGTGTTTCTTGAAGACCAGACAATAGAAGACATTGAAAAGCCCAAGATTCCTTCTAAAACCTGTGCCGACAATACCGATGCAAATCCAGACACAACCCCAACACCAACACCAACGACCACAGATGATGATGGGGTGCAAGATTGTAACACCCCAAATAAATTTAAGGACTAAATTATTAAGTTTGTGGAAGTTGGAATTAAAATGTGGTTAAGATCAAGTTTAGGGTGGCAAACGAATTTTGCCATATAAGTATATATTTTGTACACACACCCTAATTTCACTCAGCAGTCACCTCTTCCTTTATAAAAAAAAAAATAGAAGAAAGAAAGATAAGAAAAGAAAGAGTCAGAGACGTGAGAGAGAGAGAGAGAAGAAGAAAAAGAGAGAAAATAGAATTTTGGTCCCGATCCGGCCGATCTGTAGTCCAAACCCGACCGAGCCTTTAAGGAAAAGTGTAGATCTCTTCGAGAGGATCATTTTGGTGGTGGTTTCATCTCGGGAAACTCCTAATTTTTGTAGAGATCTCGGTAAGAAACTTTTTGTGGTTTTTCTTGATTTCCTGTTGATCCGGAACTCCGATCGACGAACCGTCAGCGGCATTAGAACCGGGATGAGGAGAGGTACGCTCGGCAGTCGGAATTTTCTTCATCCGACCGGATCGTGGCGCTCACGCGCGCCTTATGTGGCGGCGCGTGAGTCCCACGCGCGGCCTGGGCGAACGGCGCGTGGCCACCACGCGCCGGGCAGAATCTTCGTGCCGACTTCCCGAGTCTCCTCCGTAATTTTCAGACCATTCCGAGTAGTAACGGACCTCCGAATCTTAATTTTCGTTAAGTTTGCGAGAGCGACCGAACCACGTTTCTTGCATATTCTTTCATATATTCTAGTTAGGAATTATGTTCCTTATAGTAAATTCTTTTGTCTTTTAAGTGATCGTGATACCGTAAGCAGGGACGGTCCTGCTGCCTAGTTCCTCTATCTGTAGTCAGCTCTCCAGGTGCGTGAATAAGCCTGTAACATTGATGTTTTCAAAAGTATATAGTATGTATATTTTCTTAAATGAATTTTAAGGTAATGCATTAAATGAGTTTGTTTTTAGAAAGTTTATATATTTTGCTACGAAATATGGATCGAATATTGATTATGTTGAAATCATGTGTTTGTGATATATGAGAAACTTGCATGATTTGAGATATATGAGCATGGATTTTGCAAATGATTTTTATGTTAGGATGCACCCCGTGTACATATATGTGCCAGATTATTTGCTGTTGCTAAATGGCCAAAATGTTCGTCCATAGTCACAGATTTAGCCACTATATCGTCCACATAGACTTCTACGAATTCGCCAATCATGTCATGAAAGATCAAGTTCATGGCCCGCTGATAGGTGGCACCAGCATTTTTCAGACCGAATGGCATGACCGCCCATTCATAACACCCTAGGGAGCATGGGCATCTAAGGCCGTCTTGTGTACATCATCTTCGGCGATGTAAATCTGATTATAGCCCGCATACCCATCCATAAACGAGTATACTTGATACCCCGCCGTGGAATCCACTAGGGAATCTACTGTCGGCATTGGTTATTGATCCTTTGGTGTTGCCAGGTTTAAATTTCTGAAATCTATACAGATCCTTACCTTTCCATTCTTTTTTTCTAACTGGGATAATATTTGACAACCATTCCACATATCTGGTCGTCTTAATGAATTTTGCCTCTAACAGTCGTTCAACTTCTTTCTTAATATCAGGCATGACATTAGGCGCAAACCTCCGGGGAGGCTGTTTGTGAGGCCTATGGCTTGGCATGATTGGCAGCATATGCTCTACCAACGTCCTATCTAAGCCAGACATCTCATTGTAGTCCCATGCAAAACAATCTTTGTATCTTTGCAACAAACTAACTAACTTTTCACGTACCTGTGGCTCCAATTCCTTGCTGACGTAAGTTATGCGCCTATCGTGCTCATTCCCCAGATTTACCTCGTCCAAAGCATCTTGTCCTCTTGAGATGTTTGTCTTGCGTCGTCCATTCAGGGCGAACTCTTCTTCCTTTGATTCTCCTCCTTCCATCAAGTAGTCCACTCCACATAGTTCTTTTATTTTGTCCTCTGTCTGGTGTGCCAGCAATTTGCCTCTTAAGGCCGAAATAACGGCATGTGCTTCGTCCTCACTTTTTCGCTCTATCACATAGGCCAATAAATTGGCCTTGGAGGCCGCAAGAGCGGCTTGCTCCTTATTCTGGCCGTATTTCATTCGAATCGCTGTGTGTTGGTTCTCCAAAGACCAATGTGGTTGGTCTCGTCTGTGTGAACAAATCGTCCAGCACCCAGAGGGGTAAAACTCGTCATTCTGAGCCACAATGGTAGGGTTTTCCCCTTTATTCAAAACTCTGGTCGGCCCATAGTTCCCTTCGTACATGAAGTACTCGGCCGAGTTTGTCTCCGCAGCGAAAGGCTTATTGTCGGCATGCACTATTTCTACTTCGTTCCTTTGGTTTTAGAAAATCAGGCATTGATGAAGAGATGGAGGGATGCATCGGATGTCATGAATCCAGTCTCGTCCCAGGAGCATATTGTATGTGGTTGGTCCATCTATGACGAAAAATACCACTGTCTTCGTGGTACTTCCCACTTGCAGGTCCAATGGAATAACTCATTTTGCTGTCGTTGCCCCTCCATTAAAGCCGGTAAGCACCACTTCCGTAGGGAGAAGGTCCTCTTCGGACTTTGCCAAACGTCCTAGCATCCTAACTGGTATTGCATTAATGGCCGCCCCGTTATCAATTAGCACTTTGGTGACAGGTATCTCATTAGCCTTTGCCTTCACATACAACGGCCGCAGGTGCTTCGTCATTTGTGTTGGTGGCTTTGGGAAAACACACTCTCCCTGATAGACCTATTTCCATTGCTTGATCGCCCTCACGTGCGGCGATTTCTCTTCCATGTCCTATCTGGAAAGTGGAACGTGGCTGGTGAATCTTGGGAGACATGATTGACAGTCAATCTCCGTTTTTCAGCTCTGGTGAGGGTCCGTTTTACCTTAGGCGTCCCATACAAAACAAGGAACGGATATCGTCCCAAATCTTCTCCCAATGTCCCGACTGCAGGATTACCGGCTTCATATAATTCTCCGAGAAGCCGATTCTGTGAAATTGCCATTCTCATTGATTCGGTCTTGATGTCTATTTCTTCTTCTACATCGGTCATCTCCTCATCTTCAGCTTCCCTGTCTGTGATTGAGAGCGCTGCAAATTCAGTTTCGCCACCCTCATAAACGTCATCGCTTGTTCCAGCTTCCCAATTGTTATCTCTCCTGAATTTCCCAGGCAATAGGTAATGATTAGCCACCACTGGCGGCATACTGCCGAACTGAATGACGATAGACGGCTCTTCATCGTCTGTTTCCATCTGTCAAATTTAGTGCGTTCATCGCAACTTATCACCGTTCCTTCTTTGTCGTCACCCCATTTTTTATTTACTTATGTTTTCTCTGTGGTGCGAGGGCTACGGCCTGTGGTGGCCTTCGTTTCACCTTATCGACGCATCAAACAACCATAATTCCTTTGTTTGCCGCCTCAACTGTGTCCTTGTCATTTCGTCTACAGGGGGATAGTTCCTGTCTGGCCGCTGGCCCGAGTGTGGCTTTTGGTACGAATGCCAAACATTGAGCCGATTAATCTCGGCCTGAACGTCCTTACATTCTGGACGAAATTTGAATTCTCCCCATAGAACCTTGGGGCGAAGGTCCGGGGCTGCCATGATGATGGCTTTCTCTTTGCAGGTATTTCGCAAGTGTCTTCTAACTCTTTATCCATTCCATGTCGTTCTTGCATCGAATACAAATGTTATGCTGGTCTCTTTGCCCTGAAGGTTCCTTAATCCTTTCCAGAGCGCTTGGACGACGACGGTGCTGTCATTTGTCTAGCACTAATTTGACTTTCGGCAGGTTCACCTTGGCAAGGTCTGGATTGATGCATCATGTTCACCCCCACCGATTTTGGAAAAGGTCGCTGTCCACGGCCATCTTTCCTCGAACGTGATTCGTCCGAATTCTATAGCATCCTGTAAGACATTACGAAAAACAAGGCAATTATTAGTTGTGTGAGACCATGTATTATGCCACTTACAATATTTTTTACTACCGATCTGCTCGGCTGTTGGCTAAGGGTGGCAACGGGTCGGGCCGGGCCCGGGCTTGCCAAGCCCGGCCCGAGCCCGGCCAACAAAAAAAGCCCGGGCCCGGGAAAAGCCCGGCCAGCCCGGCTTTTTTTGGGCCCAAATTTTTTAAAAAAAAATTAAAAAAAATTAAAAAATATACAAATATAAAATACATTTACACTATATATAAAGACATTTTAAATAAATCACAAATTTTATTGATAAATTAACAATTTAAATACTAAAAATAATAAAAATGATACAAACATATTACAAAATATATATATTTTTTTATTTATTTTGGGCCGGCCCGGGCCAAAATTGGAAAGCCCGCCCGGGCCCGAGCCCGAGCCGGGCTTTCATTTTAAGGCCCGGCCCTGGCTTTTTCCACCTCGGGCCGGCCAAAGCCAGACCAGGCCGGGCTTCGGGCTTTTCTGCCACCTTACTGTTGGCACGTATGTCGGTCGCTCAAGCTAATTTACTTGTCCTTATATAACTGGTCAAATATGGCATCGACTTTAGTAATATCAAATGAGAAATTCCTGCCCTTTCTATCATTTTTTTCATTTGCTTGGGGTTCTGCCCACGTTTTGCAAACGTAAGGTTTCCCTTTAACCAACTCGGCCAGACATAAATCGGCCGACTCAGTATCTATTTCGCTCATTTCATAGTCAATATTCCTGTAATATGTCCATTTGCTCGAATTCTTCATTTGCTCATCTTCTCGTAATAATCGCTCATAACGCACCACACTAGTGGTGAGTTGGGGAAGGTCCCAAAACTCGCGATCCTTACCAATTCTTTTTCGGGCAAAGGCACGTAACATCGGCATCGGGCTACCTTAAACCGTTGTAAAAATGTCTCGGCCCACTCTCCTGGCAATTGTCTTAAGTTTGCCAAATCAGCTAAGGCCACTTCAGATTCAGCCTTGTAAAATTGCGCATGAAACAGTTGCTCCATTTGCTGCCAACTTTCTATCGAATTGGCCGGCAGACTGACATACCAGGAGAAAGCTACCCCTGATAGTGATCCGTGAAATAATCTTAGTTTGTGGAAATCATTGACTTCCCCACACTGGAGGGTAAATCGTCCTACGTGTTCCATGGTAGAAACTTCCACATACCCCGTAAAGAGGGAAAAATCTGGTATCTTGTAGTTTCTAGGCCATGGATAGGCCACATCGACCCAATCAGGATACAGTTTCTGATATCTTGGCCGAATTGGCCGTATGCCTAGACCAAATTAGTTTTGAAGGATCTCGGTCATTTGCTCCATTAGCATATCATTGCCATTAAATGGCATAACTATGGGCGGTGGCTGCGGTCCTCTCAAAAGTGGGATATAATCATGATTCTGCCCTTGAGAAACCTGGACACCCTGAGGCATCACCACTTCGTTTTGTGCCATATTTGGCCCTTGGTGTATATTCGGCCCTAATTGTGGGCCATTGCCTCCAGGACTTATTCCTCCACTGAGAACCGTAGGGATGTTGGTCCCCTGTGGAGGAACATTACTAGGACCAGCCTCCTGACTGCTCGCTGCAGGGAGGGGCGTAGTCCACGGCATCGCCGTCCCGCCGTTTACACATTTGGCCATTAATTCATTCATCGAGCTTAGATGTTTAGCCATGTTTTCATAATGTGAATTGGTAGTTGATACGAATTTATCTATGACATGCGCATTTTGAAGCCTAACATGTTCGACAACATCCTGTGTGAATTCACCGAACAACGCGAGCACCACGTTAGGGCTGAGTTCTCTCATAGATTCGTACCGATTAGCATCTGCCAAACCCTCGAATTGACCCATTATGGCTGGAACGTTGGGCTGGTTGGTTTGCTCCAGTCCTCCTTCCTCCGCAGTTGAGCCAGTTTGAGCATTTCTTTTCGGAACTCTTTACACCAAATCTCCCACTATGGTCGCCAAAAACTGTTTGCGCAATTTTTTGATGCGTGAAGAATGAAAAGCGTGTAAGGTTCAAACCTCCTGAGACAATGTCCCAACAATGGGTGTTTGATTAAGTGAATAAGCCTCCAAGAGGCGCAAGCACACAAGTTACAGTCCTAAGATTACAATCTAAGAAATGAAAAATAAAAATATGTTCATTTGAGTCTTCATTTGATCCTGGTTTTTCTCTTGGCATAGATAAGCTTTTATAGTGAAGTTTGTCAACCGTTTTAAGCGGTTCCAGTATCTCCCTGCAGTTGCTGGATCGTGCCTGTAACCGCTGAGCTGTGCGTCTCAACTACTTGGTTGTGGAGGAAAACTGTCCAACTGCCATGATCGTGGGAGTAACCGTATCATGGGTTTTCGTCCTAAATGTAACCGCATCATGGGCTTTCGTCCTAACCGCTGGTTCGATCGCCTCACGCTCTTTGTCGCCTTTTGGTCCATCGCCCTTTCTCCCTTCGCTCTTTCTTTAGTCTCAGGGCGATTTCGTTTTACGGTAGAGATTTTCGTCTGTTAACACATTGTATATAAGCAATTTAGATAACAATATGTTTCTCCATTTAAGGTTGATAGTTTTTGTAAAGGAACGTTCCTTTTTAAGTGTAAACACTTAGTCTCCTCATTTACACAATAATTTACATTTTAGAAAGGTCAAGATTTAATTTTAAAATTATAGTCATTCAAAATAGAATTTTCCCCTTAAAAGTTGGATAAAGATTGTGGATTTGTTTCACCATTCTGGGTTTGAAAGCACTTACACTTTTGAATTCTGTAATTGGATGCAACTTATGTATTTATGTTTCTTTTAGGATGAATTCAGTTTCTGGTATTAAATAAGGTGAAACCATTTATTCTCAAAACGTTGAGGTAGGTTACTGCCAAAACCAAAAAAAAAGTTTTTTACATTACTTTTAGAGCTTAAAGTGTTCACGAAATTTAGAAGTCAATAAGCCGAAATTTTAAGTTCTTATTAAAAGACGTACATTAAACACTACTAAAAATTTTGGGGAAAAAAAAACTTAAGAATTAAAAAAACACTTTTGACTAATAGTGAAATCATATCAAATAGGCACTAATTGAGAAGTAAACTGGTTCTTATTAAACAAAGAGTATAAGACGTTGTTTGTTTGTTTGTTTTTTTTTTTTTTTTGAAAAGGAAAGCAGTTACTTTCATTGAGTAATCACAAGTTTAACAACAAACGGACATCTGGAGGTAAGTCTCCAGTCCATATAACAGGAATATTGAAATTAATAGTAAAATTCGCAAGAGAGTGAGCTGCAGAGTTGCAAACTCTACTAATATGAGAAATTACCATCGGTTGAAAGGTCTTCAGTATCTCCACTATATCTTCAATAGTCCACGCTATTTTGAACCGACTCTCAATTTTCCTTGAAACTAAGTTTACAACTTAAATCGAATCGGTTTCCACTATCAATGGCAGGAGCGCTTCCTGAACAGCCAAATGAAGCCCGAAAAGGAGAGCCTCTGCTTCAAGGGAAGCGATATCTTGAGAAAACGTTGTCTTCTTGACGCCCCCCACTCGAAAATTGCCATCCTCGTCTCTAATAATCGCTCTTAAACCAGCAATGGCCAGATTCTTATGAGCAGAAGCATCCACATTAAGTTTGAACCATCCACATGGGGGCTTTCCAGCGGTCTAATATGTGTTGTGATTCACCGATCACTTTAGAGTGTGTTTGAGGAAAAACCGAATTGTAATTTTATTACTACAAGAATAAAATTCAAGTTTACAACTAGAAACTTAACAAAAAACCTCACACTCTCTCAAGCTCTCTACTTGGAGCTTACACACACTTTGGATGATGATAACTGAGCTCTAAGGCTCCTTTTATAATGTCCAAACCGCGTGCTACAGTAACACGCGGTTTGGCAAGCTGTCACCAAGCTTGCACCTCACATCAAGCTTTCGGTGCTTGATTGCATGCCAACTGCATGCATGGGTTGATCACTTTCGGTGATCTTGCTGGCTTCAACTGCTGGCCTCAACAATATGACACTATCAGGACTCTTAACCTGCAGCGTAGGATCACTATCCATATGCTTGAATGACTCCACAGTGGCATCAGCTCTGGCTAAAATAAACACATGGTCAACATCCTTGCCTTGCATAACTAGAGAGTTCCTGACAGTCCAATTCGACCAACATATAGCAACCAGTCTTTCCAACTCCGATTTACTACTTCTAGTTCTAGCCACCTCAGTCAACAGCTCCATGGACGTTGTTTGTTTCAAAGTCTAGTTATACTTTCTTCTTTTTTCTTCTTTTTTCTTTTTTTTTTTTTTTAAAAAAAAAAAAAAGAATAATTTACGACAATATTGAACAATGAGCAATGATACACATACATAAACTCTTACTTACAATTTCTACACCCATCTCACTGTAGCTACAGTGATGCTACAGTAATCACTGTAGCTACAGTGAGAGGGGTGTAGAAATTATAAGTAAGAGTTTATGTATGTGTAGCATTTTGTTGAACAATTTACTTCATAGTAAACAATAAAAGTGTCGGTATCAAAAGATTAATCATGACATAACACAAAATAAAAATATAAATGTTTATGGATTGAATTATTGAGAACCTGCGGGATGAAAGTGAGAAAGTATAATCATATAAAAGCAGTTGAAGCTACTGGTGATGTAGAGTTGATGATATAGAATATGAGAATAACTCTATATAAATGAAAATTAGATTTGACAATTGATTCAGAAGTTTATTTATTTATTTGTTCAGTTGAAAAATGGTTGGCTTCTAGTTAAAAAAAATATAATAATGATCATGACTGATGAAGAAGACGTGACACCTAACATAAAAAAATTATAAATATAAGTTAACATTTTAGGCCTCCTTAATAAACCTATTAAATAAAAATCATATTACAATAAAAATATTTATTATAATTTTATAAGAATTATATTATAACAATAAAACATATTATAGTATCATATTAATTTTTTTATAAAAAAATACTATTAAATTATATGTCATTAATCTAATCTCTACAATTAATTTTTTATTATTAAATATAAAATTAAAATATCTCTATAATTATTGTTTATTATTAAATTATAAAATTAAAATAATAAATTTTAACATAAGAAACCTATTAAAATATAAAAACATAATCTATTATTAGATTTAGAGTAAGAAACCTACTAATTTAATTAATTAATTAACTAAAATTTTAATTTATTATTATCAAATTATAAAATTAAATAAAGAAAACTATTATAATAATGAAATGTATTATAATCTCTCATTAAAATAAAAACATACATGACACTTAATCTCTACAATATACCTCTATAGTTAATTTTTTATTATTCAATTATAAAATTAAAATATCTTTACAATTAACTATTACAATAAAAATACATATTTAAATATTATAAAAAATATATTATAATAAGAAAATATATTATATTATCCAATTACAATTAAAAAATACTATTAAATTATAAATTAAATTAAAAATCTATTAAATAAGAACTCTATTATAACAATCAAACATATTATACCATTCGATTAATTTTTGAATAATATCACAGATGCGATTAAATAAATAAATATACATATATATATTAAATATTTTTAAACTTTCTCATCACGTCACATGACACTTTATCTGTATAGTTAATTTTTTATATTACTTGTTATAATAAGAAGATATATTATAATCTTATCTTAAAATAAAAAATATATATCTAACACCTAATCTCTACAATTAATGTTTATATTATTAAATTATAAAAAAAATTATTAAAATAAAAAACCTATTACAATATAAAAATATAATTTCATATTAAAATAAAATATATAAATAGTAGCTACCCACAAAACCTAGCCTTTTTTTTTTGTATTTTGAATCTATTGTTATTTGTTATTTTATTTTGATTTTTTTTTATAAATTTTTTTTATTTCATGAATTTTTTATTATTCTTCAGGATGTATACTTTGACTATTAGCTATTACACAAAGAATTAGAAATATTATTTGAGCACTGTGAGACAAACGGATGAGACATAAATATTACGTATAATTAAATAAATTGTCTTATTTACATTATAAAACCGACAAAATCCGGAATATTTTCAATAACCATGAACAAATTCAAAAAATAATAAATAAATAAAATCTCACCGCCAAAAAGGAATGAGAACAAAATACAATGAGAAAATATATGACCAAGGAGTTGCTAACAAATTTATTTTACCCTTTTTTTTAAAGGTAATGGGTGGACAAATTCTAACATATTTTTAATTTCTTATTTTTCTCAAGCCTTGAATCCAGATGACATTTTTTTTAAAAAAATTATTGAAAATTAAGGGTGTAATCGAGCTACATGGCTCGGCTCGGCTCGATAAGTTTTTATAGTTCGAGTTCGAATCAAACTTTACATGTATTATTCGAACTTGACTCATTAAGAAAATATTAAGATCGAGTTCGACTCGAAATCGATTACTAAACAATTCGGCTCGGCTTGAGCTTGATTAATTTAAAATTTTAGTTTTTATTTTTTTATCTACTTCATCAAATTTTAAATAATTTCTCTATAAAATTCAGATGTTTGTGACTTATATATATTAGAGTTGTGCCAATATGATTCATATCGAGCTTATTTCAAATAGTGTTCATGAGTCAAAAACGAATCGAGTCGAACTTTTGCGAGTCAATTTCGTTAATAATTAAACTATTATTTTCGACTTTGAGTAGTTTATTTTTTAAATGAATCGAATTTGAATCAAATCAAATATGAGTCGAGCTCAAGTTATCCATAAATAACTCGATTCATTTATAATCATATTGAAAATCAACTCAATTATGTTCCTTGGGGCAAATTTATTTTACACTTGATATTAATTATCTGTGTAAATTTCTGTCTCCTTTTATTTTGGAAATGAGATGTTCTAGAAGAATCGTTCCTAGGCCAACATTGTGATTAATAATTTAATTAAATCAATTAAAGCTTGTTATGGGACAAAGAAGACATTTTAGCATTCCAATTACGGAAGGGTTACGAAACCTTATTCAATTACACAGGCAGTTATTCAACTAATTAAACTCTAATTATTTAATTAATTAAGCTTTAAATATTCCATTAGCCATCATATTGGCTGACACGTCAAGACTTCCTTTTTCATATATTATAAAAATATAAAACAAAACTATTTCAAATTTTATAATTTCCATGGCAAGAATATTATTGACGGTGGATTTTGGTCTCAGGGCAATATGGGAATATCACTCCCGAGGTAATCCTCCTTCAATAGTGAATTTGTTTGGTTATGGGGGAAACCAAAAGCAAACTTAGTAGAAGGTAGATAATGCGCCAATCGACAAGGAGATTTAACGTGGTTCGACGGATTTTTTATCCAACCTACGTCCACGGACACAAACAGTGCTATGCTTTTTATTGCTGAAACTTGTATCTCTTATGCTTTTACAAGTTTAATCACAATGAGATTGATCTTCATCCTCCCCTCTTACACATAATCTACCATTCTATTTATAATAGTGAATAAATCAGATTCCCTCTAGTATGATGATTCCTAATTGAAGCAACCTCCTTTTCCCACAAGGATTCCTAATCAAATCTACCTCTATTCCCTTTATCCTTCTAGGACACTGGTTTCATCAATATTCTTTATGAAGGTAGGACTGTCTCCTTACCCCATAAGGACATGACGTCTTATCTTCTGGCGCACGCCTTGCCATATGCTCGGTCTTCATATGGTCGGTCATAATGGTTCTTTGAACTGAGAATGATGCTGCCGATCTGATAATGCTCGGTCATTCGAACCAAAGTGATCGGTTGTCGACCATAAAGTGCTCGGTCTCTTCCTGTTGTGGTCGGTCTGTAACCGTAAGGTGATCGGCCTCTTATTGCAAAGTGCTCGGGCCCTTGCTGGTGGCTTTTTATGGGTCGGGTCGGCATCAATGATCCTGAACAAGAATGAGATTGACCTTTTTACCCATGTCGTGCTGCTTTAAATACCATAGTGCCTGAAAACACCATCAACATATGTCCCCTAGTTCTCGGTTCCAACGAGCATACAAGTTGGTGCCGGGAACTATATAAAGATGGTGTGTTGATTACTTTGCTTGGTGGTCGATCCGGAGTCGAATCAAAATTTTCTGTTGCCTCTTTTCAAGCATATTTTCTTGAGACGTGCAACCTTCATGTCTGTTTAAATGCCCATCAAATCACCTTTAGGGTTTCTCCTGAGTCTGACACTTGTCAAACATCCGTCGGGTTCCCGCCAAAAGCAGGAGAAAATCGACCGTGTAGAGGTGTCTTAATAGTGCGCTGATCTCAACCGTTTATTTGATTTTGGTAGACCTCTTTTGCAGTTGACACTTGGCGTCCATCCGGGACTCTTTTACGATCCGATGGTTGGAATTATTCCGACGTTGTAATGAGAAGGTGAACCGATATCCTTGCATCTGTTTTGGCAAAAAATCCCATCAACTTAAAAAACTCTTCTTCCCTTCGGCTACGAAGCATCTGATTTGGTTTTTCTCAAAAAGTTCTTCAACGTATTCGCCGCTTTTCCGAGCATAGATCAAGTAAGTTTCTCGAACGACCTTCTTCCTCTTCCTTTTTTCTTGTTTGCTGTGCTCTGTTGTTTCTCCTTTTCATTTGTTTTGATACTTGCTAGGGAGAGATTTTATGGAATACTTTGCTTAGGGCGCTTAGAACTTCATAGATTTAGTTTTTTCTGGAAACTTAGGATAGCTTGCGAATCCCTTGGTCGTTTTTCAAGAATATGGTTGTAGACTGACCTTGCCCTTTTATTTTTCGGACGTCTAGGATGTCTGATGACAGTTCTTCCCCTGAAAACCCTGCAAAACCCTTGGCCCATATTGTTGAAGAGCTTTCCTCTGGCTCGGGAGCACCCAGCGTGGAAGACCTTGATACTACCCCCACCCCTTCCGAAATCGAACAAGATACTTACCATCAGAGGGTTCCTCGGAATGATCCGGAGCCCAGTGATTTTGACAACTCGGCTCTGGATATGGCTCGGCCCTCTAAGATAACCGAGAATGATCTAGCACTGCTTCGGCAACGATATGACATCCCGATAGATATTGCTCTTGAGGTCCCTCTCCCATGTGATCGTGCCAGTCAGCCCGACGATGGTTCCGTGGCCCTTCTTCCAGCTTTCTTCGAGTGCGGGCTCCGGTTGCCAATTCAACCCTACTTCGCCTGGATGCTGGTCGAGATGGAGATTGCCCCATGTCAACTGAGTCTAAATAGTTGGAGGATCTTGGCCGGGTTTTATGTGGCTTGGCATCGGGAGGGCTTGGCGAACCTTCTTTTGAAGAAGTGAAGAGGTTATATCGGTTGAAGGCCAACCCAAAGACTCACCACGGTTGGTACTACCTTTCTGCTTACGACAGTTCGTCAAACGTCATCCAAAAACTCTCTGACTCCAATAAGAATTTCAAAGATCTTTGGTTCTTGGCCACTGGAGATTGGGGGCGGACCCTGAGATCGAATGGAGAGGAGATCTTGGTCCCGGATATCTTCAGAGCAGGAGATCAGGAGTTTAACCTTTAGTTTTCATGCCCTTAGTTCCCTTCTTTTTTTATATGTTTGGATTCTTACCCTGTTTTTCTTTTCTCTTTAGCCTGTTGGAGGGATGCTCCCAAGGTCTCCCACCAGGTCCGGAAGCGGGTATTCTGGGCTCGGCGGTATGCCGCTCATTGGAGGGAGTTGGTAAACGATGCGGCATTTTTTGAATCGGGACTTGTTCGGGCCGTTCCTCCCAAAGTCTCGGGTCGGATAGGTAGATGCATGTTGATTTTCTAGCCAACTTCCTCGTTTATTTATCATGTTTGATGTCGTCTTTTTTTTTATATGCTCAGGTCTTGAACCTTTCTTTTGTCTTTGCTTTTTGCAGGTATGTCGAAGAGACCAAAGTACCTTGATCGGTTGACCAGTGCTGCGAAGAAAACTAGACCAGGTGGAGCTGGTACTTCTCGGAGACGGCCTGAAACTTCTGAGGTCGGGAAGGTGGCTGAAGAGATGGGGCGTCTGAGCTCTCAAGGTCGGTCTTCGCCTTCCGGGGTGATTCCAATGGGTGTTACCCGTCCTGATAGCCCTCTGAGATCTTCCAGGAGAATGAAGCGTTGATTTGGAGCTGTGGATACTCAATTAAGGCGAGAATTGGAGGAGGAGGAGGCTCCGAGCAGAGAAACTCCAGTTCGGCAGGAGGGTCCTTCCAAGAGAATGAAGGGTTCTGTGATGCTTAGAGTTGATGACCTCGGGAAGGATATTAGGGAGGCTACTTCCCATTTGGTGCCGGCTTTTAATGAGTTGGCCGAGGCCGTACCTCCTGAGAAGATACCAAGGTTTGAGGACATCTCACCTGAGGAGGTAGTTGCAAAGTTGTGCTCCCAGCTGGCCCAGGTCACTTCTTTTACTTCTCTTCTATATCTGTGGTGTCTTTCAGACTTTGTTTTATTTTCCTGACTTCTTTTTCTTCTCGGCAGGCAAATTATTTGGCGGCAAAAAATAAGGACCTGTTTATAAGCCTTTTGTCCGAAGGCGGCCAAGCCCAGAGGCTTCAGAATCGTCTTTCTGAAGTGGAGGCCAGGCTGGCTAGTGCCGAAGAGAGGAATAGGGATCATGAGCTGGCTGCGGTTGAGGCTGTTAAAACAAACAAAGCCCTTAAGGCTGCTGCTACTCTAGAGCGGAAGAACGCTGAAGAAGCTAAAGCAAGTTTGGTGGACGCCCGGATTGAGATTGGGATCCTGTAGGCATTGTATTTTTGCATGTGAAACCCGATGATGAGTCTCATTTGGAGGCACTACCTTTTGAGTCACGGAAGCCGCGGGAAACAGATATCGGAAGGGGAAATTCAGAATAAACAAGCTCACTGTCTTCGTTAGTGATGCGTTCGTTACTTCGTTCGAACGTCAGGCAGATTGCGGGCGTTCGTGTCGCGTTCGAGGAAGCGTTCGAACGGTGTCGGTAATTCTGGTTTTGCTACTAGCCTCACACCCAAGCCCATTTAGCTCCCCAAAGCCCATAAAACACATCCCAAATTAAATAAATAAATATTAATTAAAACATTAACTAAATAAGATATTAAAATAATTAATTAAATAATTAAATAAAATATTTACCAAACTTAGACTAAAATCATACCTAATCTAAACCAATAAAATATAATCATACCAAGTTAAAATCAATCAACCAATATATTATTCCCAAACTCAAAATATTGTATGCCTAATCAACATAAACTAAATATTCAACCTTCCCTATCTAGCCAAGATTTGTCCCCCCTCAATCTTTGACTTCCCTTATCCAACACCAAATCAAATCCCTCTTTAATTAGCCAAATCCATTTCCTTGTCAAGCCTAACCCTTTGCCTATAAAAAGAACCATTCACCAACCTTCTCAACTCTAGCTAGCTAGCTCATACACAACACACAGGAAAATTACAGGAAGAACACACCCAAAAATAGTAAGTAAAAGAATACAGAGGAAACGGCAGCGAAACCACAAGGAAACAGCAGCAAAACGGACTCGAAACAGTAGCTTGAGCGGCAAAATAGCGAAGGAAAAGGCAAACCAGTGAACCAGAAAAGTTGCGGAGCTTTACCCCTTCCGATCTTCGTGAAACGCGAGTCCGAGAGACGACTTAAAAGGTTAGACCTGATGGTACTTTTCATACTCATCTTTATTTGATTTCTTTTATTTATTTTGATCGTATTTTACTTATTCGTTAAATCTCGTTTGCGTATGATGTGTGTTGTGGGTATTGGATGAATGAGAGATGTGTCAACTCTCGCGGTATATCGGATGGAAACCCGGACATAAATTTCATAGCCGATTCCGAATGGACGGTAATATGATCTGTACTCGGGACACAACTCCACGTACCGCTTGAGTAAACGGCACCCTCTTTTGTTTTGTGTTGCTTTGCTTTTGTTTATTTTTCGTCACTTGAATTCTGTATGTTGTTTATTTATGCATGATTCAATCGAGCGCATGAGCTTAGTAAGTGGAATGAAAGATCCCCTATGGGGAGGGGTTAAAGCCCTTTACCACGATGCTTTGCCGCGCCGGTTGATGTGTGTTCGGTTGGATGCAAGATACGTTCAATCGGGCATACTTAGTTTGATATTATTGTCCTTATCTTTTTATGCATGGTTCAATCAAGCGCATGGGCTTAGTAAGTGGAATGAAAGATCCCTTATGGGGAGGGGTTAAAACCCTTTACCACGATGCTTTGCCGCGCCGGTTGATGTGTGTCCGGATTGGATGTAAGATGTGTTCAATCGAGCATACTTGGTTTTGATATGATTGGCTCTATTTTTGTATGTGTGATGTGACGCGCATGGGCTTAGTATGTTGGTCTAAAGGTCCTCTCTTTGAGAGATCAATAGCCCCAAAAGGCCACATTTACGGCAGTACTTCGCCGCGCCCCTTTATTTTGTTGTTTATGTATTGCGTCCCATTTCATGCATCAGGTCTGTTCCCGTTCGAACGCGTTTACGAACGCAACTCGAACGCGCATACATTTTGCCTATCATGCATCGGGTCTCATTTCCGTTCGAACGCATTCACGAACGCCATACGAACGTGAGCATTCTGTTTCATTTCCGTTCGAACGCGTTAACAAACGCCCTACGAACGTGAGCATTCTGTTTCATTTCCGTTCGAACGCGTTAACAAATGCCACACGAACGCGAGCATTCTGTTTCATTTCCGTTCGAACACGTTAACAAACGCCATACGAACGTGAGTATTCTGTTTCATTTACGTTCGAACGCGTTTACGAACACTACACGAACGCGAACACACTGAACTGAGACATATTCATCACATGCCATGTATAATTGTTTCTTAGGTGATTTCTTATGGAACCACACATAGTCATTCTTATCTTTGTGCACATAATAATGAAAAGCATGTTTATTCCATTAGTTGCGTCATTGCCTTAGTCTTGATTTAACGCATTACTATTCATATACCTATGCCATGATGACATTGGAGTATTATTTCTTGTGATATATCGGATGGAAACCCAGACATAAATTCCGTAGCCGATTCCGAATGGATGGTAATGCGGTCTGTACTTGGGATACAATTTCACGTATCACTTGGAAAAGTGCTCACATGTATGCTTGCGCGATTATTATGTATGCTTGTGTTTTTCATGAATATGATATGCTGAATGAAGTTGTATGTTCATTGTTACTTTGAGGTATTTTCAGGCATGTGTTCTTAGATATGAGATATATGCGAAATGTATGTATAAGTGTTATTTTGTACCCTTGAATATAGAAGCATGATATTCTTAGAAATAAGTGTTACTTAAGCCTGATTAAATTATTATGTAAATCCTTTCATTACAAATGGCATAAGTAAGGGACCATTCCGAACCCAACGGTTTGAGGTTTTCCCTTGCGAGGGGTGAGTGCGGCCTTAAATCTCATTTTCCCGGTTCACACCGGGTGGCGACTCCATTATTCTCCGGTTTAGTCCCTCGTGGCTACTACGTACTCCCGACCGGGCCGCGAGCCCGGGACAGCATGCGTCGCCCCAGATTCCTGTGTTCCCACAGATCCTCAAGGTGGAAATAGGCAGTGTGGAGTATAAGCTGCGGGCCAAGGAGGAGGAACTGAGACGGGCCTGTGTCGAGCTCAGGGATAGAGAACTTGAGTGGGAGGCCGAGAGGGACTCTATTTGTCTTGAATGGGTCGGTGATTGTGCGAAAATCATCCCCATGGTTCTACCTGATTTGGACATGGGTCCTATTCATGCGGCCATCCGTTTTTGTAAAGGGGAAATGTCCGAGGAAGAGTTTCAGAGGTGGCTACCCCCTCCTCCCGAAGAAGTGATGGATTCCGAACCGATTTCGATCGCCCCAGTTCTCCCAGCTCCAGGCGAGGACTATCCTGAGGTTCCATCTCCAATCCGTGAAGTAAGGGCCTCCCTGGTTGCCGAGGTTGAAGCTGTTGTCCCCCCTCCTGAGACCGAGCCGATCCATCCGTCGTCTGAGCCGGCCGAGGAAGAACTTCTCGCCATTGTGCGGGCCGATTGAAAAGGGGTAACCCGGACAGGGCCCTGTGTACACTTGTTTTTTTTTTTGTAATAACACTTCATATTTTATTCGAATATATATATATAATATATATATAATATATATATATATATATATATATATATGTTTTCTGCTTTTCTCTTCGGTTCCTTGTTCTGGGTGTTCTTCTTCAAATGATTATTTAAGGCTCGTTCGTGAGGGGATAATACGAACCGAGACCCAAATTATTCAGTGGTCGAGGATTGACTCTGAGTTGTGAAGAACACCGATGGTGAGATGCAACCGGTGGGACGTAACCCGACCCCGAGCTGTAAGGAACACTTGGCCCTGGGGGAATGTTACGTCCCCAGTCCAAAAGATAGACTCGGTGGGATGTGGCCTGACCCCGAGCTGTAAGGAACACTTGGCCCTAGGGGAATGCTACGTCTCCAGTCCAAAAGATAGATTCGGTGTGATGTGGCCCGACCCCGAGCTGTAAGGGACACTTGGCCCTAGGGGAATGTTACGTCTCCAGTCCAAAAGATAGACTCGGTGGGATTTGGCCCGACACCGAGCTGTATAACCAAGTGGCCTCGGCGGAACGAAATCCAGCCCCGAGCCGAATAACTGAATGGCATCGGCGGAACGTAATCCAGCCCCGAGCCTGATAACTAAATGGCTTCGGCGGAACGTAATCCAGCCCCGAGCCAAATATCCAAGCGGTCTCGGCGGAACGAATCCAGCCCCGAGCTGATTAATAAAGTAGCCTCGGCGGAACGAGTCCATGCCCGAGCCGAGCAATCATTGGGACTTGCTCCGAAGAGAAGGGAATCAACCTTTGAAACCCTATCGAATCTGTCTTGGGCGTCCCCTTTTCAGACCGATGAAAAAACAAAAAAAAAAAACAAAATTTTGGAAAATAAAACCAAAAAAGTGTAAACAGTAGCACAGATACCTTAGAACACCGTCCTGTCCGAGGCCTCCAAATTATAATTCTGAACATTTCAATTCAGTGTCCCGGCGAACCAGGATTTGGATCAGTATAGCGTTTAAAATGGTAAGGGCACATCCTCTATACGTCAGGTCACTGTGGAGCCTGTGTATTTGTGTGGGGGCTCCTCCTCACCGCGTTGGAGCAGGCACACGCCACAGGGGCACAACGCCTCCTCGTGCTGCGCCTCTCTTGGATCCAAATGATGAATGGATCAAAAAGTGTTCGGGATTCTAAGGGCACATCCCTCCTTAGGTCCGACATCACTAGAGCAAGCAATCGTCACGGGGGCCTCATCACTCCCCGTGCTATGCTTTCCCACGGATCCATTACATCGGGTAAGTGAGGATCAAATAGTGTTCGACACATTAAGGGCATATTTCTCCTTATGTTCGGTAACACTGGAGTAAGCAATCGCCACGGGGGTATCATCCCTCCCCGTGCTATGCTTCTCACGGATCCTATGCATCGAGTATGTCCCTGAATATTTCGAGGACCCCAAGCTGTAGGAGACACTTGGTTCTGAGGGAATGTCCCGTCCCCAGATCAATGAGCATGACTCGGTGGGACGTAACCCGACCCCGAGCCAAATAGTCAAGTGGCCTCGGCGGAACAAGATCCAGCCCCGAGCCGATTATCGCAGTGGCCTCGGCGGAACGTAATCCGGCCCCAAGGTGTTCGAAACATTAAAGGCATATTCCTCCTTATGTTCGGTAACACTGGAGCAAGCAATCGCCACGGGGGTATCATCCCTCCCCGTGCTATGCTTCTCACGGATCTATACTCTGATTCACTTTCGTCCCTACTGTTTAATGCTTGTATGGAATTGACTAATTCTGGTGTGACTTGTGCTTCTTTATGGTGGTAGCCGTGGTCGGATAGTTGCGGGTTTTGTGCTTTTGACCCTGGACTGTTGTATTGAGTATGTCCCCGGAGTTTTGAATATGGTTCACAAAATTTTTATTTTTAGAAGAGTGGGTGAAAATTTTGGAAAAGAAAGTTTTATTTATATTCGGGGACATACTGCCCTTCTTACAACTCTCTGCGGGCCATTTTGAGAGAGGCTTTATATTGAATTTTCGTCCCTTGTCGGGTTGCTGCAAAAGAAAAGAAGGAATGGAGAATTTACTGAAAGTATTTTCTCAACATCTCGGCGTTCCATGGTTTTTTTAATCTTGTGTCGTCCAGCTGTTCTAGGATGTAAGCCCCTGGCCTTACCACCTCTGTGATTTTGTAGGGCCCTTCCCACTTGGCACCTAAGGAGCCCTCATCTGGTCGTCGGGTGTTTAAGGTGACCCTTCTCAATACTAAGTCGCCCGGGAGGAAGGAGCGAGTTCGAACTCTTCTGTTGTAGAAGCGGGCCATTCTTTGTTCGTAGACTGCCGCATTCATAGCTGATTTCTCTCTCCTTTCCTCGATCAGGTCGAGGTGGTTTTTGATAAGTTCTTCATTCGGCTCATTCCCAAAGTGGCGGACCCTGTGAGTTGCTACCCCGATTTCTGCTGGAATGATGGCCTCACATCCGTATGATATGGAAAACGGTGTCTCCTCTGTGGAATCTTTGTAGGTCGTCCGATGTGCCCATAGCACTTTTGGTAATTCTTCGACCCATAAGCCTTTGCGTGATCCGAATCGAGCTTTAAGGTTGCCTTGATTGATGGTTTTGTTTGTCGCCTCAACCTGTCCGTTTGACTTGGGATGGGCTGGCGAGGCGAATTTTAAAGCGATCTGGAGGTCTTGCAGAGCTTCCTGAATCCTTTGCTATCGAAATGTTTCCCGTTGTCGGTGATGATTGCCCGGGGGATTCCGAACCTGCAGATAATATTCTTTTAAAAAACTCTGTGGCCTTCTTTCTGTGATGTGGATAGTGGCTCGGCTTCTACCCATTTTATGAAATAGTCTATGACTACGATTGCGTACTTCGCCTGTCCTCGCCCTTTTGGCATTGGCCCTATGATATCTAGCCCCCACTGCGCGAATGGCCAGGGGCTGGACATGGTGGTTAATTGTTCTGCCGGTTGATGGTGGATGTTGGCATTTTTCTGACAACCTTCACATTTCTGAGCTATCATCACACCGTCCTGATGCATGGTCGGCCAGTAAAATCCTTGTCTTAAGGCTTTAAAGGCGATTGATCTTCCTCCGGCGTGACTTCCACAGATGCCCGTGTGAATTTCACTGAGCACATAATCTGCTTCCTCTTCTGTTAAAGATCTCAGGAGGGGTACGGTATAGCCTCTCCGGTAGAGCACCCCTTCGATCAGGGAAAACTTGGTGCTCTTGAATTTTAGCTTCTTGGCATCCTTTTTGTCTTTAGGGGTTTCCCTTGTTTCCAGGTACCTCCTAATCGGTTGCATCCATGAGTTTTTGCCTCCTCTCTCTCCTACTATATCTACCACCAGCTCCTATATGCTCTTTCTCGGAGGCATATGAGAGGGATTATTCTGGGGTCATCGGTCTTCATTGAGGATGGGAGCCGGGCCAGGGAGTCTGCTTCACAGTTTTCTTCTCGTCCGATTTGTTCGAAGCGTACGTTCCCCACTTTCTCCATCAACCTTTTTACTTCGGCTAAGTAAGCTATCATAGTCGGCTCTTCGCCTGAAATTCTCCCTTTAGTTGTTGAATGGCTAGCTGAGAGTCACTCCTTACTACCACATTGTGGACTCCCACTACTGTGCATAGCCTTAATCCGGCCAAAATTGCTTCGTATTCGGCTTCATTGTTTGTGGCTTTGAAAGCAAATTTCAAGGCAAACAACACTTCTTCTCCTTCACTGTTTTTAGTGCGATTCCTGCCTCATTGCCCTGTGAGCTAGCAGACCCGTCCACTGACATTTCCCATTTGCTTTCCTCCGTAGTCAATATTTGAGGTTCCGCGAGTTCCGCAACAAAATCTGCCAAGGCCTGCCCTTTTATTGCTATTCTTGGGAGGTAGGAAATGTCGTGCTCGCTTAGCTCCACCGACCATTTCATTAACCTTCCCGAGGTTTATGGTTTTTGCAAGATCTGCCGCATGGGGTAATTGGTGTAAACTCCAACAGGGTGGGCCTGAAAGTAGGGTCGTAATTTTCGTGCTGCAGTGATCAAGGATAATGCGACTAGTTCATGCACGGGATATCGGGTTTCTGCATCCAATAGAGCTTTGCTGACATAGTATACTGGTCTCTGGATATGGTCGGCCTCTTGCACCAGTACCGAACTCACTGCGTGTTTTGAAACAGCCAAGTACAAGTATAATGTCTCTCCTGGGAGAGGTTTAGCCAGGAGTGGAGGCTGTGCTAGATATTCTTTTAGCTGCTGGAAGGCCTCCTCACATTCTGGTGCCCAGTCGATCCCTTTTTGGGCTTTCTTGATTAATTTGAAGAAGGGTTGGCATTTGTCGGTCGCCCGAGAGATGAATCGGTTGAGCGCGGCGACCCTGCCTGTTAGACCTTGCACCTCTTTAATTGTTCTGGGGGATGTTAAATCTAGCACGGCTTGTATCTTCTGGGGGTTGGCTTCTATGCCTCGGGAACTCACCATGTAGCCCAGAAATTTTCCTGAGGCCACTCCGAATGAACACTTCTCTGGATTGAGTTTTAAATTGTGTTTTCTCAGAAATTCGAAGGTTTTCTTTAGGTCAGTTACGTGACCTCTTGGTTCTTTGGACATTGTTATCATGTCGTCCACATATACCAACATTGAAGTGCCGATGAGTGGTTTGAAAATTTTATTTACCAACCTTTGAAAAGTTGCCCCTGCGTTCTTCAGTCCGAAAGGCATTACTTTGTAGCAGTACAGTCTTTGATCGGTGATAAAAGTGGTTTTCTCTTCGTCTGCAGGATGCATCCTGACCTGATTGTACCCTGAGAAGGCATCCATGAAGCTTAGTAGTCATTGGCAGGCAGTTGCGTCTACCAGTTGATCTATATTTGGTAGAGTAAAGCTGTCTTTTGGGCACGCTTTATTGAGGTCGGTGAAATCTACACACATTCTCCATTTTCCATTGGATTTCTTTACCAATACTACGTTTGACACCCACTCGGAGTACTTTACTTCTCTGATGAATCCGGCTTTTAACAGTTTTTCCACCTCGGATGCCACCGCTCTGCACCGTTCTTGATTGAAGATCCTTCTCTTCTGTTTGACCGGTTTGAGTGACGGGTTTGCTGCTAAGCGGTGACTGATGAACTTTGGGTCAATCTCGGGCATGTCATTGTGTCCCCACGCGAAGATGTCGGGGTATTCCCGTAGACATTCTAGCAGGCCCTTTTTTAGGGTTTCGTCCAAGTTTCCCCATATCTTTATGCTTTTTTTCGGTCCGAACAGTTTTATTTCTTCTAACTCTTCAGCTGTTCCTAGCCGGGCAATTTTATCCGGGCGGGGACCTGGTTCTTTCCTCTCGTTCTCGCCCATCTGCCTCTTATTGGTGCCCTCTTCAATGCAGAGGGTCTCTCGTGAGAGAGTGGCAAAGCAGCTACGGGCTATCTTCTGACTCCCGCACACGATTCCGATCACTTCCCGGGTGGGGAACTTTAGTTTTAAGTGATAGCAGGTAGGGGTGGGCGCGGTTCGGTTTGGTTCGATTTTTGCTAAAAACCAAACCAAACCATATTTTACGGTTCGGATTTTTTACCTCTCAAACCAAACCATTAAATAACGGTTTGGTTCGGATTGAAATTTTTTTAAACCAGCGGTTTACGGATTGGTTCGGTTCGGTTTACGGATTATTATATTTAAAACAAATTTTCATCCACTTAAGTGAATACAAAAAAAAATGAGGTACAATTAATTCTTGTATTTTTTAAAAATTACCTCGAATAATGATGTTACCATCATTCTAATTAAGAGACAAATCCAACATCTTACTTTCAAGAATAATGATGCTACCATAAAACAAAAAATTTAAGAATAAAAGTATTAACAAATAAATTGAAGAATAAAAGTATTAACAAATAAATATATTAACAAAAAATTTAAGAATAAAAGTATTAACATACTAATAAAAAGAAAACATAGAATAAAATTAAAAGAAAAATACAATTTTTTTATAAAAATATATAAAATTTTTTATTAAAACGGTTCGGTTTGGTTTAACAGGTGCGGTTCGGATTACCTCCTGAACCGAACCGTAAACCGTTTGGGGTGGGTCAATCCGAACCCCAAACCGAACCGTTAGAAAAAAAAAACCGTAAATTCGGTCCGATTTGGTCCGGTTTGCGGTTTGGTTCGGTTCGGTCGATTTTTTTTGCCCACCCCTAATAGCAGGACATCGCAGCCTTTGTTTTCATCATAAAAGGTCGGCCGATAATGACTTGATAACTGCTCAGGCAGTCCACCACAGTGAAGTTTACCATAACTGTCCGGGTCCTGGGGTGAGTTTCGATGGTTGTTGCCAGTTGCATTCTCCCCAGCGGGATGACTGTTGAGCCTCCAAAACCATACATGGGGTGCCGTCATTAGTTAGGGTTACGTACTCCACTCCCAGGCTTTCTAAAGCTTCTTTGGAGATTATGTTTACCGCGCTTCCGGGATCTACCATGATTCTTTCTACCTCTGTGCCGCTGATTGTAGCTTTGATTATTAGCGCATTGTCATGGGGGAAACTCACCCCTCGAGCATCCTCGTCGGTGAACATTATGGGCACCGACCGACTTCCTCGTGGTACTGGGGACCTTTCCGTTTCCAGCACTTCCGTCCCATGTATTCGACTATAGCTTTTTCTTGACCGGTTAGAGTCTCCGGCCAGTGTTTTCCCTCCTGCGATTATGTTCACCTGTCGATTTCGTGTCATCTGTCTGGCTGCCATGGCCTCATGGTTGATATAACTGTTTAGATACCCATTTAGGGATAGGTCTTCCATCTGTTCCTGAAGATCCTTGCATTCGTCCGTTGTGTGCCCCCTCAGATTATGATGTACGCAGTAAGATTTTGGTTCCTTTTATCCGGGGGGAATCTCATGAGGTCGGGTTCTATTAAGAGGCCTTTTTCCTGTATCTCCATGATAATTTGCCCTGGTGGCTTGCTCAGGGAATGTACGTCTTCTCTCGGACTACATGATTCACCTGGGTCACGACCCCTCTTTCCTGATCTCTTCGAGGAATTGGTTTGAATTCTTTGGGTCTCGGATTGAATTTTTTGAATTCCCTGTCCGGTCGTCGGGGGGCCTCTGTTCTTGTTGTTCTTTCTCGAATGGCCGTCGCCCTTCAGGAGATCTTTTCTTCGCTTTCTAACAAGACAAATTTCCGGGCTACCTCTAGAGCGGTAGCATAATCTGGTGTGTCTTGGATTCTTAGGTGAGTCCATAGTTTTCTGACCCTTATGGCTCCCTTTAAACTTTCCAGGGCCTCTTGGGACTCGTACCCTCCGACCTCGAGTACCATATTGTGGTACCTCTCGATGAAAATTTTTAGGGGCTCGTCATCTCATTCCTTCATAAGCCTCAATTCTCCAATCGTCTTCTTGGGGACGCATGCCTCTTTAAAGTGTCGAATGAACGACCTTTTAAGCTGTGTGAAGCTTCCGATGCTCCCCGGGGCCAGACTTCTGTACCATAGGATGGCGGGTCCACCCAAAGTTAGGGGGAACACTTTGCAGATGGCATCTCCTATCACTCTCTAGACTTCCATCAACAAGATAAAGCTTTCGATGTGGGATTACGGGTCATAGTGGCCTTTGTAAGGTGCCATGGTTGGCATGTTGAATCGCCTTGGGAATTTTGTCGACTTTATTTCTTCCGTGAGGGGAGATTCCTCTCGATATCCCGGGCATCCCCTGTATCAGTCTTGAGGCCTACCCCCCACTTGGTCATCTCCTTTTTCAACCAAGACTTTATTTCACTGCTTGTGCCGCCATGTCGTATCATGTGCCCCTCTGTGAGTCTATTGCCCCGGGTGCGGCGTTCCTCATCCCTTGGAATTTCCCGCACTTTCGCTATGCTCTCTGTCCTCTCTTCTGGAGTCGCGAAGACTGTCATAGGAGGGATCTGGTGATGGTCTTCCTTATTCTTCTTCCCATGTGTCCTATGTTCGTGAATCTTTTTCTACAACTACGGATTTTATCCCGTAGGGGCCCCTCCTCCTGGGTCTATCGTTTTCACTTGTGTCTATCACCCTTTTCTCTTCTGCTCTTTCACTTCTTCTTCGACTGGTTCCGACGTCTAGTCTCTCGTTGTTCGTTCCCTCCATTCTCTCCAGCCGATCCACCATGGATTTCATACTTTCTTCCATCTTCTTCATCCAATCTGTAGCCGGATTCCCCGACGATTGGTGATTTCCGCCTTCTGCCATCGTCTTACTACGCGAACTGCTTTTTGTTGATTTCCCACAGACGGCGCCAACTGTTGACGGTGGATTTTGGTCTCAGGGCAATATGGGAATATCACTCCCGAGGTAATCCTCCTTCAATAGTGAATTTGTTTGGTTATGGGGGAAACCAAAAGCAAACTTAGCAGAAGGTAGATAATGCGCCAATCGATAAGGAGATTTAACGTGGTTCGGCGGATTTTTTATCCAACCTACGTCCACGGACACAAACAGTGCTATGTTTTTTATTGCTGAAACGTGTATCTCTTATGCTTTTACAAGTTAATCACAATGAGATTGATCTTCATCATCCCCTCTTACACATAATCTACCATTCTATTTATAATAGTGAAGAAATCAGATTCCCTCTAGTATGAGGATTCCTAATTGAAGCAACCTCATTTTCCCACAAGGATTCCTAATTAAATCTACCTCTATTCCCTTTATCCTTCTAGGACACTGGTTTCATCAGTATTCTTTATGAAGGTAGGACTGTCTCCTTACCCCATAAGGACATGACGTCTTATCTTTTGGCGCACGCCTTGCCATATGCTCGGTCTTCATATGGTCGGTCATAATGGTTCTTTGAACTGAGAATGATGCTGCCGATCTGATAATGCTCGGTCATTCGAACCAAAGTGATCGGTTGTCGACCATAAAGTGCTCGGTCTCTTCCTGTTGTGGTCGGTCTGTAACCGTAAGGTGATCGGTCTCTTATTGCAAAGTGCTCGGGCCCTTGCTGGTGGCTTTTTATGGGTCGGGTCGGCATCAATGATCCTGAACAAGAATGAGATTTACCTTTTTTACCCCTGTCGTGCTGCTTTAAATACCAGTGCCTGAAAACACCATCAACAAATATTATACCCATCTTGCATAGTTTGCTTACAGATTAGGGTTTTACTAATGTACCTTCCGATACTAGTATTGAGATGATATTAAAATTGAAATTCAGGTCATTGTAGTTGAAATATGAGTCGTTAAATTTGAATTTGATATATGAACTTAAAATATTTCATATTAAATATTATGAATTTCAAATTCAATTTCCTTATATTTTGAATTCAATGATCATTATTTCAACTTCAATGTTATCTCGTTATCCGAAAGGTATTATAGATGTGCCCACAAAATATTATTTCTAACTTGAATGCTCTTTCATTACTGATACCGAGAGGTATTGTAGAATTGCCCAATAAATTAAAGTGATTAATTCGTTAATTAATAATTAATCAGAGCCAGAAGTCATTCACATTCTCTCATTTCCCAACCAAAATCGGTCCAACAAGATCAGAACCGACCATGTCAATGACTTTGCTGTCATGTTACTCATGTACACTATAATTTTTCATTAATTTAATTAGTTAAACTTTATTAAATAATTAATATTTGATTAAAAAAAAAAAATCAAGACAATGACCAAAAACAGACACCCTAGACTATTTTTATTGTCAGCCCCATGAATGGCTTTGAAGAGACACCATTAGTCAGCACCATGTGAGAACTTCAACAAGAAGAATATGAGAGACTTTGATTCTTGAAATGTAAGAATTGGAATCATAATATTAAAATTAATAATTTAAATAGTTCAATTAATATTCATGCATCACATTACTCAATTGCTTGACTCAAATTCCAAGGCCATCTCCAATTTAAATGCTGTCTCTTGGGGGAATGAATTTGAGCCCTTTCATGGCTGGCTCTGTAACTACAAAAATAATTTTAATGTTCGTCATGGCCATTTGTTTTAACTCCATTAATTTGATAATATTATCCATTGTGAATCAGTGATTTATCAACTGAGGCTTTTTTTTGTGTTTTTTTTTTTTTTTAATACTAACATTACATTGCAAGGTAAGTTATTCTATTCGAATGTGGTAATTTTAATTTAAAATTTTTAAATAAATTTTGAGTAATTGATCTCATACAATTTAATGATGGATATTCAAAGTGAACTTAGCAATTCGTAATGTCAATTTATTAATCAATCATTTCAAATTTCAAATTAAAAAGTTAAACTGAAATAGTTTAATTAAGTTTAAATTAAAATCTATTATAGCATTGTCCAAATTTCTAAGCCATTTTTTCCTTAAAAAATAACAGTTGGACAAAAGGCTAATTGATTTTTTTAGCCCTTACCTTCCGCGGGTTTTGAAGTCGGGTGTCCAACTAAATAAAGCTACTTCACAACTGAAAAAAATATTTATCCAACCGAGTTTAATAAGGAAAAAATTGATGCTTTCCGAAAATTTGATCAAAATTAACCATGTATGAAAAAACTCTAGCATTCTAAAATTATATTTAAATTTTTGATATTTAGCGTCGAAACTAAACGTTTATCTTTTAGCGTCAAAATTGAAATTCGACGCCAAAGGTGCAACCCTTTAGTGTTGAAGGAATTATTTGATACTAAAGGTCTACCCTTTAGTGTCGAAATTCAAATTCGACGCTAAAGGGTTGAACCTTTAGCATCAAAAGAGTTGTTCGACGTTAAAATTCTATTTTTTAGCGTCAAAATTCAAATTCGACGTTAAAAGATCGTTATCTACGTCGAAGTAGTTCTTGACGCTAAATACCTATATTGCTAGCATCGAAAAACTTTTTCGACTCTAAAAGATCATCTGCGTTGAAATAGTTCTTGACGCTAAATACCTATATTGTTAGCGTCGAAAAACTTTTTCTACGCTAAAAATTTGGACGTTAAAGATACATTTTCTTGTAGTGAAATTTCTTTAACATTTTTACACACTTAGAATGGGATTACATTTGTATTTTTAAGTTAAAGCTTATGTTTGCATATTTTAATCAAGCACTATAAATAAATAGGTTGATGCAAATTGAGTTTAACTAATCAAAATACTAATATAATGAATATGATTGTCCAATTCATAAATAAGCTATTTCCCACAACTACACTTACCTGATATAAGATGGGATAACCGTGATCATTTGTATCATTCCTACCTCTATAAATAACACATGTCCCGCATGTTCCATGTATCTCACATGGACACGAAGCTCATTTGCATACGTAAACTTGGGTTTTGATACCAATTGATGCAGATTGATCATAACTTATCAAAAGACTAGTCTAATGGATATGATTGTTCAATTCACGTATAATCACTGCCCTACAATTATACCTATATCTAATGTGGGATATGAAACGATTATGATTATCTGCACCATGAGTGGGAAAGAAAAATTATTTAACATATGTTAAAAAAATGGCCTTTTGTTTTGTAATTAAATCTGAAAATGGGTTAAATATGTAGAGTTTGCAATTTTTTATCAGATAATTAAATATGGGTTAGGGGAAGAGCCTATGGTTCAAAACTTTATTCATTTAATTTCTTAATTACAACATGGAGTTGACATTTGACCATCAAATCCATGTTCTGTTCAACAAAGTTCACGTCAATTAATAATTAACGTGTAAAATAATTTTATTATTAAAAACACTTCTTAATCCTTCTTAAAAATCCCAAGAGTCACTTTTACAAAAAATATATATATATCGGGATTAGTTTTGATTACCAGAGCGGATTTAAGATTATGGACGACATTAAGAGTGAGTTGTTCATAACCAAACCTAGTGTCGACTCTGTAAAAATAATGATGAAATATTTAATACGGTAAATATTTAATCCTAATAGCTTAGTTAGATTGGTCGTGGTGACTGATAAGTTCAAAACAGTGAATAATAATAAAGGAAATGATAACGAGTATCCTAAGAATATTCTACAGATATTAGTTAATATGACCGTAATAATAATAATAATACCTTGTTATTCTGTTCTCATAAAATAAATAAATACCAAATGTGGAAAATAATCTTCTTAATGATATAAGAATAATTGTATGATATAAGATTTGAGCATGACAATGATGCAATCTCCGACCGTTAGATCAACAAAAATTTCAGAGCTTAGTTGTCAAGTACTACAAGTACAGCAATGAATTAATTATAATCAGTCTCTAACTTAACTTATTGATCAGACGGTCAATATCATTTGTCACTTATTGTAGGGGTAGGGAAACGAATTGATGAATCGAATTAGTATTGAATCATAAAAAAATAGAATTTGTGATTGATTCATGATCGATTCGTTTATTAAACGAATCCTAATATCATGATTCATATTCAATTCGTTTATTAAATAATCGAATACGAATATTTGTTTAATCATGATATTATTCAATAAAATACATAATTAATATATTTATTCAAAATAGCTCACCAAATATCGAGTCATAATTTTTTGAATTTTAATTAAATAATAATAATTAACTAATAAAAGAAAATAATAAAACGAATATTAAACGAATGAATGTGCTTAAATTCGCATTCGATTCCTTTAATAAACATATCGAATCGAATTGACTCATTTATTAAACGAATCAATTTTTTCTAACCGTATTCGCTTTAAAACGAATCGAATCGAATCGAATGATACCACGTAACTTGTTGATTGATTGTACCCTACAGTCAAACATCTCGAATCTAAGATCAGTAAGGCCAAGGCCAACACAACTGGTCCAACCAATTACAGATCATCAATCCTATTTTATTTATTTTTTAATTATGAAAAGAAATTAATTTTTTATCTATCAAGTAAAAATTAACATAATTAAAAAATAATAATGAGTGGACAATGAAATAAATTAAAGAGCGATGAAATTTTTGTTTATTGATTCTTGATCAGTTCATTTTTTTTTTTAATTTTTTGAATAATCATTTGTCTGTGTAAATGTCAAAAGGTTTAAAAAGTCAACACGATTGACGGTAGTCGGCAGAGATTTGAATCACAAGCAAAATGATCATTAAAAAAATAAAACAAAATTATTTAATTTTAACTTTGTAATTATTAGTAATAAACTACGTGTCCATTGTTAACAGGCCACGTGTCATAAATCCTGTATCCAATAACAATTGTACTTTTGGCAAATAATTTTAAGTTAATAATAATTAATTAGATCATTTGATGAATGGAATTTTACCTACAATCAACATTATAGGCTCATTTGGTGAAGAAAATACGTGAACATGATTTCCACGTGGCGGTTAAATAAAGAAGATTAATATAACTAGATAATTAATCAAGTATTTATTCAGCTAAAAAAGTAGGCTCATTTTGTAAATTACCAGTAAAGCATTGACTTCTTGATTTTTTTAAATAAATTAAAATATATTAATGTCACCGTCCCACTACAGGTTACCCTGACGACTACTTTATTTAAAGGAAAAATTATAAATTAAATAATTGAAAAAAAAAAAAAAAAAAAAACATAGAGTCGACAAAATACAAATTCCATATGGCGGGAAACTCCGTTATAAATAGGCCCTTTGCTGTTAAGCCTCTCTATTCAACACACACAAACACAAAGCAAATTTCACAGACTCTAGATCTCCTGAACAACTCATCTCTCTCTCCATTACAATTTGTTTTTTTTTTTATTATTGACGGAAAAAATGGCGATTCCGGTGATCGATTTCTCTAAGCTTAGTGGTGAGGAGAGGGCCAAGACATTGGCTCAAATTGCTAATGCTTGTGAGGAATGGGGATTTTTCCAGGTATCTTTTTTAACATTATTAGCGTTTTGTTGTTGATAAAGTGTAAAATGATAGTTTTTTTTAGTAAGAATTCTCGGTAGATATCTGTATATTGCAAATTTCGAATTTTGTCTCGTAAATTTTTTTGAATAATTAAATTTTATTTTCATAACGTGAAAAATTTATACTTGAAAATGACCCTTAAGGCACTGTTTGGTAGAAAATATTGATTGAGAGTATAAACTAACTTATAAACTCACAAAACTCTATATCAAACATACATTACGTAACATTTATTTGATATTATATAGGTGGTGAATCATGAGATTTCGGAGGACCTATTGGAAAGAGTGAAGGAGGTTTGCTCAAAGTGCTATAAGCTAGAAAGGGAAGATGGATTCAAGAACTCGGCAGCAATGAAGAAGTTGAATGAATTGGTAGAGAAAAAGAGCGGCGAAAAATTGGAGAATTCAGATTGGGAAGATGTCTTCCTGCTATCAGATGACAATGAATGGCCATCCAAAACTCCAGGATTCAAGTAAGCATAAATCTTTTTTTTTTTTTTTTATTTTATTTTTAATTTTTCTCTATTTCCTTCTTAAGAATTTAGTTTTGGTTGATTTCAATGTAACTTTTTGTGATGATTTTGAAGGGAAACAATGACAGAGTACAGATGTGGATTGAAGAAATTAGCTGAAAATGTAATGGAAGTAATGGATGAGAACCTGGGGTTGCCAAAAGGATACATCAAGAAAGCATTCAATGGTGGTGATGAAGGAGACAATGCCTTCTTTGGCACCAAGGTGAGCCACTACCCGCCATGTCCTCATCCAGAGCTCGTGAATGGCCTGCGAGCACACACTGATGCTGGCGGCGTCATCTTGCTCTTCCAAGATGACAAGGTGGGCGGCCTCCAGATTCTGAAAGACGGGCAATGGATCGATGTTCAGCCATTGCCAAACTCCATTGTCATCAACACCGGTGATCAGATTGAAGTCCTCAGTAATGGCAAGTACAAGAGTGTTTGGCATCGCGTTAACGCTACCCCAGATGGGAATAGGAGATCCATTGCTTCATTTTACAATCCATGGCTGAAAGCAACCATAGCTCCTGCACCTGAACTCATTAAAAAGGCTAATCAAGAAGTGGAACAAGTAGCAGCTAATTATCCCAATTTTGTGTTTGGAGATTACATGTCTGTTTATGCTGAGCAGAAGTTTCTTCCAAAAGAGCCAAGGTTCCAAGCTGTGAAAGCTATGTAAAATGCAAACAAGAAGATGGAACTTCACAATCAGAAATGAAAAAAGTATCTATTAGCTATTACATGCTTAAATTGTACTTCTGTTAATTAAGGTTTGTTTTTGGTACAATAGTATTAAAGCTCATTTTTTTTTTCTTGTAAGATCTCATCTGGATTGTTAATTTCTTGCAGTCATGTCCTTTGCTGCCTCGAATTCAACTGTAATATTCATACACATATACCCAATTTGCCTAAGAGTTCAGTGCATAATTCCACTTTACTTTTGAAAAAATAAGGTAAAATAAGAACAATCTATATTACAGATCAAGATATTATTCTGATAAATTTGATTCTTGATTTTCTTTTCGTCCAAACAGATCTATTGATATATTTGGTTAATTTCATAAAATAATATATTAGTTTATACATTAAGATGCCCGTCTAAATTTCCTCAATCGAGTTCTCAGCAAAGAACAATCATCACACTAGAAATTAGATCAGATACTTGCCGCCCAGAAAGAGACATCACAAACCAAACTGAATCAAACCAAACAAATATTTTTTTTTTTGATATTAGCATGCTCTATCAAGAGTCATTGTTTGATTAAGTCCAATAAAATATAGATCTCTATTTATGGCTTATGTTCGTGTAAATTTAGGTTTTTCCCATCGACTGAGATATGACAAAATCATTAAATATGTTTAAAGTAACCCCGATTATAACTAGACACATCCAGACTGGCTGATTAATCTGATAAATTTGATTATTTTAAATATTAAAAAAAAATTGTCATTTGAAACTTGCTTGGTTTTATATATATATTTAACAATCATTTGAGTGACATAGTACATATTATACAGATAGGCAACAGAGACAATGTTAGCAGGGATCAATAAGATACAATCTTTGTCATGTGTTGTGTCCTATTATGTTTGAGCATTTCTTTCAACCAAAAATTCACACACAAAATAAAACAAACACACTAAAAGACAAACAGAATTTAACTAAAAAAGAAAGACAAAATAATTTGAAACTGAAAGCTGCTTATCATAAAGACACAATACAACTAAACAAGCAAGAGCATAAATCATATATTGGTTCCAGAAAAGAGCTGCAAGATTGGATTTTTATTATTGTGTTATACTGGTAGTGTACAGTTGCATCTTTTTTTTTTTTTATATCAAAATGAAGAAAAGGGACTAAAGAAAGAGAGAGAGGTATATATTTGGCTAATACAAGATTCACATGGGATCTAATGTCAGTAATTGTGGTATATAATCTATGTAGCTTCAATGTTCTGCAGTCTATTAACTTTTATCATATGTACAATAATTTACACAAACCTCATTACTGGATCTGGGAATGGAGTAGGTTCTCTTCTGTTTTGGCGGGATTCAAAGGGCCTTTTGATCAAGCCTTTCGTTCCAGTTCAAGCAGCGAACCAAGCTGTGAAACCAGTCACCGGTTTGGTCAGATTTGTTAACTGTTGGAAGTGGGTGCTGGCTCATACATATTCGGACAGAATCTCCTCTAGAGAGTTGCTGCCTTCTCTTTCCATCAAAAGAAACCCATGCATTGCTTCGAGCATCATCAGGAATCTGTTTAGTTAAAACCATGTTAAATCCACGAGATTTAAAGAATATAAGACAAGAAATGTAAAGGATAGGCCCGGATTGTTTCGGAAGGTGGCATGGAAATGACTGATTGGAGCATTTGCCCAATAAAAAACGACCAATTTGTGTTTCACTCTTATTCCAACTTAAAATTGTTGCATTATGCTTGTTAAACCTAGGAGAATGTCTGCAGCACACCCCATATTCCTCCACCCTAAACACATGCAACACAACCCAGTGATTTATGTTGGCATGCCAGCAGATAGCTATCAAAATGAAAATAAACTAATTATCCAAGACACAAGTTAGTGCAACATTAATTTTTTTTCCTAATCCAGTATATGAGCTGTGCAAATTCCACAGCAAAAATTAGGGTATACAGACAAATGACGATATGGAACAGGAAAAGCACAATTTAAACATACGAATCAAAGATAAAATTTCGCCCTTGGAAAATCACTAAAATATTTGATTGGATGAAATAACAAGTTCCAAAATCAATTACACACAGTACCTACGTTTTTAATAACTTTACCTTTAATTCAAGCCATGCAGAATCTGGAAGTATTACTGGTCTAAAAGAGAGGGAGTGTGGACAAATTGGTGTGAAAAGCATACATGGGACATTTGGGTGCACCTGCATTCCAGATTACATGCTGTGACATAGATAATTACCTCGGTTAAAAAAAAAAGGCCAATCAATCAAAAAACTTGAATTGCAGCAAAAAAAAAAAATAATCCAGATTTGTATGTGAAATGAAAACATAATGGTTATTAATAACACACAAATGAATGCGGATATGATAACCATTACCCTCATAACTGTCCTCAACATGTCTGAGATAAAACTAAACTTGTTATCATCTTGACAACAAAGAATATCTTAAGTTCATTTTTTTTTTGGTTTATAGGAGTAAGAGAAGCTTTTGAGAGTAAAATTGTCACTTCCCATAAATATTTCTATGGGAATATCTGTCTACAGATGACAGAGAAATGCATTCAGCCCCTCTTCATGATCAACATTATGTGCAGTATCATATTACACAATGACTATCGTTTGTCAGCATAAAATGACGGAAAATTCAGTTCTAGTCAAGCCTTTCAGCCAAATGAATCATTCCATGAACCAAACACATCAATCTCATAAACTACAAATTACCAACAAATATGCCATAACCTTTCAAGAAGTTAATACTCCATGCAGAATGAAGATTATAACTCTTGGGTGAAGTGGAATTGCTAGTAAGTAAAACTGAGGACTTTTTTACATTCAAAACCAGAAAAACATTCCCTCAAGTGAATTCAGCATTTTCATTCTAAAGCAACAATAAAATGGTGAAGAATTTCTGAAAATGAAATATCTTTCAGCGAAATGAAGTTCCATAAATTAGTAACTTTACAACTCAGGAAGACAGATTACCATTGAACCTCCAGCAGCTGAAGAGTAAGCAGTACTTCCTGTAGGTGTGGCTACTATGACGCCATCACCTTGCACCTAAAGAACACAGCCAAAAATAAGGGCACGCCAACAGAAATAAGAAACTGGTCATGTTTTACACTGTCTCTAAGTTTAGATTTGTGAAATGCAGCTAGATGGCAACCATCAAGAAAAACTTGAATTCTGCACAAGCTAATAAAGCAGTGTAACTCTGCTGCTTTTAAGAAAGTTCAGGAGTAATTGAAGAAAATATGTTTTTTAAATGAAGAAACCAATTCACTGGACCCACCTTGGTTATAAGTCGGTCGTGTTCATAACATTCAATCTTAGAAAGGTATGGATTAGAACCCCGGTCAACAACAACCTCATTTAGGACATCAAATACTTTTCCAGGCACTGCTTTACCATTGCGGAATATTTCACAGCGGAGGCGCATTCTAAGAGTTATATAGACACCATCGAGTGTCTTATTCCCATAGATGACCTGCTGTAAGTCCTGCCTGTAGCCTTCAAACTATGCCATAAACAAAAATAACAGCAAGTCAAACAACTGACTTATAAAGAAATGACAGTGATAGGAAACATAATGAGTTTAGCTGAGAGCTTACAGTATGTGAAGTGAGAAATCCCAGAGATCCAAGATTAAACGATACAACAGGAGGAACCGCGCCTCTAAACAAATTTGATGCATGGAGTATGACCCCATCTCCCCCCAAGCAGGCAACAAAATCAACCCTCTCATGAAGATCACTGCATTAATGGCATCCAACAAGGTAAATAAATTTCCAATCTGGTAGGTAAAAACAAGGAATATTATAAATTTAAAATTTACATCCAAATAGATGCACACTATATTGAAATATCAATACCTGGTATCTTGAAGATAAAAGGTCTGAACAAATCCAAACCCTGGGATTCTAGCAAATATGTCGTGCACATCTAGTTCAACAATAACATTCATCTTCTCTTGGTAGTACAAAAAAGAGGCAACCTGATCATCAGATCCAGAAAATGAGCTTATAGCGGCAGCATAATTATACAACTGATACGGAAGTACAGATCAGCATTGTAGAAGGTTTTGTTGACATATTATCAAGTACAACAACTGAAAACGAATAATATGCATCTTCTAAATACCAAATATTTGTTTCAATTTCAAGATCATTCTGGAAATACTTCAAAGTACAATTAGGAAACTTTTTTTGACATTAAATAACACGACTTTGGATAGTACCTCTTTAGCTTCTTCCATGAGTACTGGCCCTGGCTTCTTCAACAATAATACGGTCTTTGGCGTAGTTTTCCACATAAGCATCTGTTGCTGGGTGCTAGGATGAGTGAAAGCCAGGGAGGATTCAGTCACCTTTTCACGGCTACAAGAGAATCCATCTGTTCGCACTAAAAACATCTCTGCTTTCTTTCTTGATTGCACCCTTACAACACCAGTTGCAGAAGAGCACATATTTCCTCCAATTGGCCCCAAGTCATCATCACCTGAAATTGAGGGTTTCCCAATCTGAACCTCCCTAACAGATTTAGAGACATCATGTTCGTCTAAGTTGTTAGTCACAGAGGCTGAGACATTAGCTTCAGTCAGGCATTTCCTGTCCCCTTCATCAAATTCGTAACCATCTCCAGACTTCCCACTTCCAGCCCTTGAAGTTTGATGGTTCGAAGATAGATTGTTTCCACCAAGTGACCCCTGGGAATTTCTTGTCTCTGTAACTCCTGATATAGGATTAGAAGAAACAATCTCACTTGGCAACATGCCCACTCTTTTTGACTGATAATTAAAATATCTTGCAGGAGAGATCTTTTTACTCCAGAAAAACCTAGACATATCTTTTTTGGAGAAAAAGTTGCAACGAGGGACCTGAGCCTTAAGAGGATCAGTTTCCCTGCTGAACTTACCAAGAGATCCTACCGCATTATCAACTGTTTTCACTGATTCAACACCTTCAATAGAATTAGGACTTTTGTAGGGCCCATTACTCTGATTGTTTTCATCCATGTCTACAGAGAGTCCTTTGTCAAATACTCCATTTTTGGAATGAATCCCATCTTGATTCTCCTGTATTGAGTTGTTTTCCAATTCCAGGAGGGATCTTTCTACTTTAACAGCTGATGTTTTTAATTTTCCCGTTCCATTTGTACCATGTAATAACGTATCCTTGGAACTAATTGTCTCTGATGCACAGCGATCCATGTATTGCCTCCATCTGGATACCATGGCAGAAGTTCTCCACACTCCTTCCTTACTGTGAAGATATAGGGGCTTTTTGCTGGAATTGGAAACAAGTGATGCAAACTTCTCAACCTGCTCCATTGAAGGTGCAGTCCGAACTTCAACTGGAATCTTGATCAATTCAACTTTACCGGACAAAATAGCTTCATCTATAGCTGCTTCGTAAAAATTATCCTTTACCCTCTCTGCTTTAATATCTACTATAGTTTTATATCCTTTCTCCATCAACCACTTCAAACCTTCTTCTGTCACCTGACCACCCCTGCAAAAAGCAACCTCAGAATCTTTGGAAGCTATATCATCTTTAGAGGTGGATAAATAAACAGGACTCCAATTTGCAAACAACGTATGGCTGGGATAGTCATCCCCACGAGGAAATCCGGAATCATAGCAGACATTTTTCAGTCTCTGCAATTTTCTCCAGACATCCAAATTTCGAACATTTTCAGGTGTCAAATAGTTTTCAAGAGCAATGTGCATGCTCTCACAACACCTTTTCATCTCACTCCTGAATATAGCAAGTGGTGGAAGCTCATCCTCCATCATGCTTATGTCTACAACACGAAAGGCATTCATGATCGAAGATCTTCCAGAGAGAACATCCTCTCTTCCTTTATTCAAAAGAGACAGCATGCAACCAAGCACAGACACTATTTTGTCTTCCAACAACGGTTTTTCCTCAGGTGTGAATTCATATGAAACAGTACATTCCCCAGTCAATGGATTGCATAATGTGTCCATCAATGCAGCATGAAGCCGTTCGGCTGCTCTGAAAATTCTACAATATGCCTCAACTTCAGCAATATCTCCAGGAACTGGGCCAATCCAAGGCAACTGAGACGGATCATTAGACTGGAAAACCTTTATTCAAAACAAAATGTGTTAATCAACAGTAGTAGTACATTGCTTCAACATAAAAACAGTTTATTGACTGTCAAAATGAGAAAATGAATTGAACCAATCAACTATAATCGGAGAGGCCAAAGAAATGTAGCACTAAACACACGTAAATTGCTGGCACCAACATAATAAGGCAGCCATGCAACACAGCGAATTTAAACAAGCAATAAAGTAGACACTCAGAGCACTTAAAGAAGGCTTTTGCTATTCGGTGCAATTTAGCTATAGAATAATTCACCTGGCTAACCAAAAGGCACACTTTCATTATTTCTGTAAAGCGCTATACTGCGCTGAGTTTGGGTCATAAAGATATAAAAAATTTCAAAATTTCTATTTTTTTTTCAAATCAAATAACTTTCTTTTCCCTCATACTCACAATAACTAAAAGAAGAATTGACAATATCACAATCCTCCATGTAGGACTACAATGTCAACTGGCTGGAGCTATAGATTTCATGTCAAGCCTCAAGCTGTGAAATGATTAAAAATCACCAAGCACTCACTTATCAGAGCTCCAACTATTAAACAGTGTTCAATTAGAATGAAATCACGAACTTTAAACATAACTCATCTTGACCCACAGGCACCAGCCCATTTACGGCCAAAAAATAGCTCGAAAATAAACTTAGGAAATCCTAAGATTCAAGCTAATTAGGATAAAACCTAATAAAACACGACAAAATATACATCATGCGTTTCCCATAACTAAAAGAAATACATATTCACACCTAAAACTACTTAGGAACATGAGGAATTACGGGTCCGGCCTGGTCTCCCCACCTCAGCCTCAGTGCAAAATCGGTGACTACATATTCCTAATTAGAAGTGAAACAACACAGCATATTTTGAACATAAACTTTTACAACAACATATAACCAATCTAATACAGAAAAACTAATAGATCTATAAGACAAAGTAAATATCCTGAGAAATTTTGAAAACTTCAATCTTCACCATATATAAATCATCAAGAAGTTGCAAAATTAGAGCACAGACAATTTTCCAGATCTTCCACAATTTCGTCCCAAAATTACCCTCATCACTAAAAACCACGACGGCCCAACTTCAATTCACAAATCAACGTCAAAACACAAAAATCATTCAAACCCCACCACTCTCCAACTATAAGAGTCATTTCATCAAACATCAAACACCAAAAACAAAACTAAAAAACATTCACAAAACAAATTTAAAAACCCAAAAACAACGAGTACCCAGAAGAAAAAAAAAGTGTCAAAAACCTACCGGGGAGTCCAAACCAAAATTCTGAGAAAAATACTTCGACAGCTCCGCACTGACGACAAACTTAACCTTCCTTCTAACCCACTCATTCTTCCTCTGCAACCTGAAACCCAAGCCGAAGCCGAAACCCAACGACTTACTCTCGTTATTATGAAGCTTATAGCTGCATAATATTCCGGTGACCGGAGAAGATAACAGCTGCATGTCTACTAATAGCCACATGGCACGAGAAAGCACATGCCACCATACGTTCTGCAGCTATTGTGGATGATATAAAATGGAATGGAGCTTTTAGTGGAGTAATATTATTGGTGGTTGAGTCGTTTTTGGGTCTCATTTCTGACACAAAAACAAAAGTTGTCTCTTGATTTGATTTGATTTTTGTTTGCGTTTGTCTTTGTCGATCTGATGTTTTTTGTTACTTCTAGAGTTCTAGTTCTAGATCGACCGTTATGGGACCTACGCGCCCGTTATCCATATTATATATATATATATATATATATGTGTGTCGGGTGTATATGTTGTGGAACTCATTTATTGTGAGAGATATGACATATACATCCGATATATAATATAATTTTCGTAAATTTTGTGGCCGTGTTTTTGCAATTAACATTTTTTGTGTGTGTGTTGAAAATTAAATTACATTTAAAGAATTCTTGGAAAGGGTAGTAGTGAATGGCAATTGGCAAACATCAAATGCCACGGCAAAAGTTTTCTAAATAGGACAACAATATGGAAACTCCTACTTGTCTCTCTCAAATGAAATAATTTTTTAACAATAAGATAATAATAAGGATTTTTGGATAAATACAAAGTAATCCAAATTTATTTATTATTGATATTTTTTAATATTATATTATATATTTCGGGAGGAAAAAAGAAGAAGATAAAATTTGGACTTTGAGGCTCATAGGGTTATCAAAAGCAGGTCATCTGACGGGTTTGAGCTATCAAATTCACGATTTTTTAACTCCACCATCAAATCTCGGATTTGTTAAAAAAATATCATGTTTCATTTAACCCAACCCAAAGTTTCTGAGTTTTACATGAAAAAAAATATTAATTTTAAAATTTAACTAGAAAATCGAGTCTCCTTTTCAAATTTTTTAGTTTTAATTCAATTTTTACCTTATCCTAGCTTTGATTGGATTTAAGCAAAAAAGCTTGACCTAAAAAGTAAATATTTTAATTTTATATATATATATTATATATATATATATATATATATATATATATATATATATATATATATTAATTTTTAATTTTCAATACATTTTTTTTATAATTAAATTTGTAAGATTAAATCTAAAACAATACTAAAAACATTCAAATTCTTAATTTTTTTTTTTATTTTTAAGTATTAAAAACTTTAAAAAATTTAATTATTTTTTTCTAAAAATAAAAATTTATTTTTAAAAAAACAAATCCGATCCAGATCGGTAAAAATTGAAACATTAGAGGACTGGGGCCCACGTTAAATATCAAGTTTGTTAAGTGGCTAGCTGCTGCCTATATATTTACTGTATATACTTCAAGAACAGTATTGATTGGGCACATTTCATCATAACTTCATATGCTTGCAAAGCAACTCCAAAACATTGTACATATATTTGTGTTTAGCAAATAGCCTAGGTTCACGTCTTAAGACTGGTATCAACGTTCCTTGTTGAAAACATGCGTCTTTGTAATTATTTTAGAAGGAAAAAAAAATAGTTTATTTGATAAAAATTATTATTAGAAATATTCATCAATGCTTTTCCTTCTAAACGGGTTCTTGTAATATGAGGAGGCATGCATCAAGCTATCTGCAGGTCCATCCTCCATAGTTTCCACTCATAATTAACTCCACTAATAAATACAAAATACAAACCTGAAAATGGATTCCGCAGCTTGTTTTCACACGGCTCAACAAGCTGTGTACATCAGATTCAGAGAATCAGATGAATGATTTTAAAGACTCCAATGCACAAGTTCATACTTTGGTACAGGGGTTACCGTATCAAACAGCACATCCTCACGCTTCTTTTAATCCACGACGCACATAGTTAACTGGTGAAGCTTCTACTGAAATGAGATTATTAGATTCTAGCAGTTTTAGCGATGTCTGGTTAATTCTGTTAATTGTACTAACTTTTCAAAGCATGCTACTTCTGGTTCGAACTCTGTCGATGAGCTTTTGCCTCCCTGACAAATCTTCTTCATAACCAACAACCTGCATTAGCAAATAAACAAGTGTAATTATCATATCAAAACCTGATGTAGGGTGAGACCATGAGGAGGATTTTCTATGTACCAAAAGTAAATTAATTTAAGTGAAGTGCAATTTCTTCATATAGTAATTTATTGACAAAGAAAAAGCGCCTTCAATTAAAATTACACAACATCGAAACAAATTAACATATCCATATGGCAAGCAAACTATAATTGATTCAAATGACTAAAAGCAACCTGAGACTCTGTTTGCGTTTCACTAAAATTGCTATATGCGCCTGCATCGACACTCTTGGAGGAAGGGGGGATGTCATCATTTTTTGCAGACCTGAAAGATAACAAATAATACTTGCCTCAGAAAGAAGATGAGAAGCAAAATACATTATCCCGTAATTATACACAGAAGGGGCAAATTCTCTTTCTTCATTTATGATGGAAGATCTTAAGTTTACAGCCGAGATGAAATTTGAATATCTGTGAGAATTTGAGTGGAACTATAGTAAAAAGAATTTTAAGCTTCTGAAGATGGAGGTCAGCAGATTTGCCTTTGAAACTTTTTAATATTTCAGTATCTGACAAGAGTTGCCAAGGGAAACAAATATCATGATATAGTATCCGAGTGTCAGCGTTTCACAAAGGAATAAATGGCTGAGTTGCCAAGGCCAGAATTTTTAGGTTATGATGCCTGCAAGATTTCTATATAAATGCTTGAACAGCATCGAGATTTCTTTCTTACAACAAGCATAAACATGGCAAGCAAAAAAACAATAAAGATGATGAAAATCAAACAAAAACTCAAATCAAACCCAAACCAAACAAAGCTTTTTCCCACGAGGTGGGGACAAATAAAAACTCAAAAGAACGAAAAACTTATCAAGACCTTTTAAACAATCACCTTTTTAACCACTGGCTAGATAGTCCAATGACAGAGTTACAATCTGTATGGTTTTGACCAAGCACCGAACAGTCAGATGAAAAAAGCTGTTCCAATGTCAAGGATGAAAACTGAAGCAAAAATCAACAATGTGTGTGTGTATTTAAAAAAATAGACTGTAGGATACACTTTTATCACACCCCGTCCTCTCTGGTGACTTGAGATCTTGAATCTTATCATGAAAGTAGATATAAAATAAGTCAACAAATAAGAAAATGAAAAATTTGAGGAAAAAGGAAAGAGGATCTTTATTTACCTTGCTAGTCTGCTCCAACAAGTCCTCAATGGCAGCAACTACTTCCCCATTGTCTTTTGATATGTTGTTTCCAGTATAAATCACATTGCCGAGAGGATCTCTTAAATGTACAGCAGGAAGAACATCATGGCCCGCATCTTCAGAAATCCTTGCTCTTTTACTGTGAGCACTTGTTCGTTTCGCCTCGTCCCGAAGGTTATCATTTCTACTACTAGTAACACCGTCACTTTTACCAACCATAGTTTGGGTTGATGTGGTTCGTAGGTCTTCCAGTGGAGTTATATACTGAGATGGTTCATCTGCAGACACCATTCGAACAGCTTGTGTAGGAAACTGGCTCACAGTGCACAATCCTGCCTCTCGGTCCCAAGCAGTAGCTTCTTTTGGAGAAAAATGATCAAGAGAAACAACTTCGTTCTGCCAAACAGTTCATATTGTGTACATTGTTAAGATCTTTGAGTTCCATATTAAGGGCCAAACAAAGATGAAGTGTACATGGTATAGTTGGACATGGGACAACAAAACATACATGTCCTCCTGGAGGAGGAGAGGGGGAGGGAGGTGGAGAAAGAAAGAGAATCAGGAATATACCTGCCTGACACATTCATATATCCACTCGGATGTAATTAAGGGTATCCCCCATTTACAAGCAGCCTCATACTTCGGTCCACCGGTAAACTTACATAATAAATGGGTGACCTTTTTAGTTAATTTTTCCATGAACTTAGCTCCAAGAACAAAGCACAAATTTCTTAATAGCATTCTATCTTTCTCCTCGTACTGTGAAACACAGAACCGAAATTTTTCAAACCCAGGCAAAGGAGTCTGACAGGGAAGTGGTGAATAGAGAATGTGACTGCCAACATCCAGCAAGCATCCCTCCTTCAAAAACAATGTTGTCAGTAGCATTAATTGCCACAACGGCCTTATCATACATCTAAAACAAGATAGTAATCACAGTGAAGATTGGAAACAAAAAAATTAAGAAGAAAAAAACAGTTATAGTCCAGCAAATATACTTATTGGATAAGGCTATTATATAAGAGAGAATGGAAAGTAATTTACATAAATGACAGGGAAGTTTAAATACACACCTCTAAACAAAACCGAATCCATTGACTGGATACATAACTTATCTGCGAAGCATCTGCAGACTCGGGTATCACACCATGACACTCAATTGTAAAATGCATATTTTGTTTTGCATTGTCATTCACCACCTTTCCTCTCCCTTGATTTACCCATTGAACAATTTCAGCTCTCTGGCAGAACAATGGCCAAAACCAACAACAAAGTTTAGTAAAACAGGAATTATCTAGAAAAGTGGATTTGAATTCAAGACCAGAAACAGAAAATGCAAAGAAATAATATTTATGTTTTTGCACACGCACAAAACATCCTAGAACAATGCAAAGTAATCAGTTAAAGTCCTCATTTGTGGAACACTATTGAAAACAGATACTTTAAACAGTTATTGACTCTTCATATATCACCATAATATCTATCCATATTCCATGTTCAGACATATTGTAGGAAAATAGCCTCTCTACAATACCAAGCAGGTCTTAAGTGCTTAAGAAATTAATATTAAATGAAAAATGGGGAGGTGCAGCTATTCAACATGCCTAACTCTTTAAATTCCATATTACTCAACGTGTACAATTTGAAAAATAACAACATTCATAGTAATTTGGACATACAAAAAATAATAACTTTAACAAATTACTAGCAATTACAATTTACGACACTTTTTTGTGTGTGTGGGTGTTATGTTGATTTTGGCTTCAAGTTCAGGAACCAAATCCAAACCAAATTAATGTCCCCTTGTTTCTGGAAGGCTTAATGGTTTAGAGCGGAGATTTTCTCCAACTCTTCATGAAGAATTTTCTTTCCCAACTTTTAAGTGCATAAGTAGAAGTTCCCACAATAGCCCAATAGTTTCTTCTACACTGACAGTTTGACAGTATATCAGAACCAAAGGCATATTAATGTTTTCAAAATCAAGAAATCAAGCAAAGGCCACAGTCATAGTCATAGAGTGAAATCTTTAATATGCACCTAAACATCTTACCCTATCTTCAGGAAATGAATTGGAAAAACGAAATATTTTCCTCCTAAATACAGTTGATGACTTCATAGTTTGACTTTGAACATTGGAATCCTCTTGCGTCTTCTGCTGAGTCTTATTTTTATCACTTAAAGCTGGAAGTAGGTTTTTTTGTGAAGGTATGGCAGTTGCTTCCAAAGAGTTCTCCCTCTTGTTGATTTCTGATCTCTCTTCTCTATTATCCTCTAATGATGATAGCATTCCAATTCCAGAGTTAATGCTCAGAAGCATCTGATCAGCAGGTAAGCTATGTAGAACACTAGATTCTTTACTTCGATTCACATTATTCATGCATACTGATGCTCCTTTGGTGGACCATGCAGACTCTGGATAAGCAGAATAAGCAGTCAGCGAACAGGACAAAACAAAACAAACCAAACCAAACAAAGCCTTCTCTCAGAGACCGTGATTGACATAATTTACCCAGATAAGTGTATTATTCTCTATAAAAGATATCATTTCTTAAAGATTACACAAGTGTAACCAAATCTCTCCCCAACTTTGGTATGAGCGGAATTTGAACCCCAAACCTCTTATACCATTCCAAGAGGTTTTACCAGTTGAACCAACCAACACCCACAAGTATAGTCTATACAAGTGATAGCAACCCTTTTGCTAAAATTTAAGTATAAATTCCTGTTCAAAGAATCAACTCTCTACACGAAGAGTCAATTCATTGATTTAACCTAATTATGAAATGCAATAAACCCTGTATGAAAATCATATCAGGATATCAAGCACACATACAACAGTATCACTGCCTGTATATTTACAAACCTTTGGGAAGAAGCAAGTCATAGGCAACATGCCTCTGAAGAACAGGGACTTCTCTCCTTTCACGATCACAGTCTTCAAGCCAGGTGGTTTTAACCACCTGAATGATACCCGAAGATGCAAGGCTCCTTACCTCCCTTTTGTCACTGAAAAATCATATGAGAAGGAACAATATGAGATAAAGTGCAATCCAACTCGGGGGTAGATAGCTCCCCAGAATCCCAGATCACAATTCACAGTAGACAAGCAGTAGTAATAACAGCATCAACAGCCATCAGGCTGACATTATTAGCATGCAAAAAGCATTACTCAAAAGACAACGTGAAAAAGAAACTAACGCATAATACATTTTTGTTAGAAGCTAGAAAGACTTACACCTCTGACAGAGTTCCAACTACTATATGTGTCAATCTATTGTTGCGTGACATGTAACGGGAGCCCCCACCTCTACGCACCATATTAACTAGTTTACGCATTTCAGAAGCTTCAAATCCAACAAGTAATATTCTACAGTCTGACAAGTAGAGATCATTGTCTTCAGACTGAGAGTCATTGGCAACACAGCCATCACAGTTTGATTCATTTCTGGTCTGTGCAGTTGGGGCCTCAATCTCCCCATCTTTAGAAACAACATGAGCATGCGGAAACATAGAAGGCATGCCCTGTGAGAGAGTAGCTTCAAGATCTTGATCTGCAAACCCAGTACAAGAAACAGAAAGAAGATTTGATTCTGTCGCCATGGACGATTGTGCAGGTAATGAATTTCCAATAACCTCGATTTGGCTATGCTGCCCAGTCAAGGAACCTGTTACGGTTTTTTTGGAAGATACTGAACCACTTTGAACAGTATAGGACTCCTCATTAAGACATGCTATTCACCAAAAGAGATAAATCCAAGGTTAGATAAAATGTGTAAGACATATTGTAAGAAAAAGGGAATGAAAGAAATTAGAAGATAAAATGGTACCCCTTCTAGCAATGGATTGATCAAACCATTTCCTATTTATAATATGAATGTGGCCCCATCTTTTAGCTACTTTGTATTTATCACCTTCCGGAGCGTATGGGAAGTTAAGAAAATAGTTTCTGGATGAATAGCAACATGCTTATAAAACAGAAACACCGCATAAAGGAATTAAAAACAGTCTTCAGCATACTAGTTTTCACCATCTTTAGGAATACAAGATGCTGCAACATCATAAGAGTTCCAAAATTGAAGAACATAGAATGTCTGAATTCAACTTATTGTAGAACTTGAATCAGTCTTGCAAAAGGGCTCACTCCTACCCAAGCAAGAAACATACATTCTAAACTGATATGGGGAAAAATCTACGAACGTGAGAAATTTTCAATCATATAATTTCATTGAAACCACAGAATTCCAACAACAAGAACATTTCTGGACATTTTCCTAGCTCAGATAATTTAAACACTTGAAATGAAGACAATTTTTTACGCGTCATCCAAACAGATGCAGTAACGCTTTACATACTGTGCATGTGTGCACGTCTACAGTAAAATAAGGATATGTATGTGCAAGTGATCCAAACAACTCATTCCTTGCAAGGAATTACAGAAAGGATATGTCACAAATCAAATGTGTGCATTTCTTGGTTAACTCAGGAGAATATTTCCCACCATTTTGTACGATAAGTTTCTCATCTCCTTCCGCTCATCTGGGAGATGTAAGATCATTAGCATTAAACATAGAAATGGCTCATTATATCAAAAAAAACAAATAGAAGAGAGGAAAAAATTGCTTTATCATAATCAGGAGCAACAAATAGAGAACACAGTGACCTGCGGGAATTCTGGTAACACATATCAGCAATCCAGTGAAAGGAAGAACCTTGTACGACTCCTGAGGAACAACACGGTGCTCATTCCAGCATTGATATAACCAATCTACAGTAACAATTGGTTTCTTGAGAATATTTAAAGCCCACTGCATGAAGGAAAAGTTATTAAAAGAAAAGTGATTGTATGTTAGCGAATGAACACCCTTGACTCCTTTCAAATATAAAGCTTCTTTACATGAACTAGTCACACTCAATACTCTAATGAATAGAATCTAAAATTGGCATATAATACCACCAACCTAAAAATGCGTGCAAGACAATTTTACATTCAAAGTGACTCAAGTTACTTAACCCAGAATCAACTTTCCAACTTTGTGCATTTTTACCACATTCATTAGCAAAGTATACATCAAATGACTGATTTATCTGAAACCCATAATTCATTGCAGAATGAATGAACGAAACAAAAGGTTTCACAAATTCAATTCATATCATATTGACCATATTTTCAATCTCCAGTTTCAAGTCAGTGTACCGGCTTTACAGTGCATAGCAAAAGACCACGACAAACAATAGTTTAACAAAACCAAAATCAATGTTCCACATCTTAGTGGCTCAACCAAAACCCAGAAACAGCTGGAAAAGTTTTTATAAAACCTTGCTGTAATTGATTTCATTATGACATACAACAAAAATTCACAAAACTTAACATACCAACAACAAGAACCAACAAAGTCGGTAGGAAGAGAGGTACAGAAAATCCCAACTGAATGACAAGCAAACTAACAGACAACTTCAAATATCAATCCCAAGGCCTGATAGCAAGACAGTTCAACAAACCATGTCCTAAGTAACCCAGCATAAGGATAACCGTATACAATCCCCAAAATGGACAATATTGGCTGTCGCCATCATCTTAAGCATTCGATTGGGTGGACTCTGAAAAAGGATTTCAGAGAAATCTATGAAGGCAATACACGAGTCAATTAGAGAAAGGCTCACCAAACAGCTTACATTGAATTTAGAAACGTTACTTCAACTTGATCTATATGCAACCATACTACAAATGGGCTAAACAATGATCCTGGACCTGGAATGACTTCAATTTGTGCCACAGCACTCCTATTTTGAGCATTTGTTAGCCTTCATTGAGCATGGCCAGTGAAAAAACATAATATTTTTAGAGAATAGAAATATGTTGACAAAGAAAAATATCATCGAACAACACTTCTCATATGACCATATCCATTAGTTACGGATTACTATCTGGCACAATTCAGTCAGGCTCTGACAAACACAAGACAGCCTAGAGTGGCCGCTTCATGGGGAAACCTTATTGTTAATTCCTTCACTGGAATCACTACTTTGCCGAGACCAGTCCCAAATAATGACCTTCATCTGCATTAGCTTGAACGAGATTTCTCCTATAAATATATAACAAAAATAAATTTTCTCCTAATAAAAAAAAAATTTATGTTCCAACTTAAAGTTAAAATAGTGTTCATTTTCTGCCTATGACACCCAGGAATTTGCAAATGCATGCACAACTAACTACATATGCAAACACGAGAGAAAGGGTGTTTGTGTGTGTGTCAAGGTTCATTGATGAGAAGACAACTTTTAATGTTTAGAATGAATAGACCACAGTCTTTAGGTAATAGATAAACCTTGTACTTTGCTGCCAAGACATTCTTTACTATGACAAAGCCAACATCCAAAGTAGCTTTAGACTGCAATACTCCTCCCATAGCTGTGACCAACTTTTCTATCTTAACCTGCAACACAATTAAAAGTATTTGACAACACAATGCAGCTTGATAAGCTAAAACAGAGAAAGAGAGAGCATAATGAAGATAAAGGAGTTTATGAGATTCAAAGCACCCTTAATAAATTATTAGGGTAAGAAACTGAGCCACTAGGACACACAAAATTACTCATTTGCTAACCATAAGGTTATTTCATGTAAGTATCCTTTTATAAAGAATATTTTCTTTTTGTTTGCAAATCTGAAAATTATTTTTCTCCTCTTAGGCAAGTGAGTGCAAGTATATGGAAGCATCAAGGAAACTAGAGATAAAGAAGACAGGAACAAAATATACAAAGAAATTTTCAAACAATCCTAATGAAAGCATCGGCTAATCTCAAAGCCCCAACATCGCCCAAACAAGGCAGTATAAATCTCCAAAAACAATATACCTCTTCAAACTGTAATTATCATTCTTCCTTAAAAGAACTTCAAGCTTATATCCGACAGTAGAAACAGAACAGTAACCTTCACAACAACAACTCATCAAATGACCAATGAGTCATCCCCTACAGACATCTGCATTTTGCTAAAAACACAAAAGGGCAACTCTTGCACAGAGAGTTCAACTTTCTGTACAGAGTGCTCAACTCTTTGCACTATCTTTTAGAAACTCAGATTTTACGTCCTCCCTTGATAATTTTTAGTGACTAATGCCTCATATATCCATTCTTCACCTGACAAGTTTTCCCACCATGAATCTAAAATTCCTGCTGCAGTCAACAACAGGTAGTAAGAAAGGTCATATACCACACCTTACCTTCTCATCCACGTCAAAACCAGAGGCGAGAACTTTGACACCATCCATTGCAAGGCAACAAGTAAACCCTTGTTTTGGCAGAGCTCTATTTTCTTTTGCACAGGAAAGCACACACTGAGGACCTGCCGAATAATGCACACATGCATAAAATTCAGCAACCCAAAGAAGAATAAAAATATCCAATTCCGTGAAAAGTCATATAAAAAAAAAAAAGCAAGTCATTTCACAATTCTAAACATTCTTCCTTGATGATAGTCCATGTAAAACAAGCAAGAATGTTAATAAACATAAGGCTAATTGTTCATTAAAAAAATTACTAAATGTGTAATCATTTCTGGTCAGGTTATTTCCTCATTTCTATGAGTTTATCTCTAACAAACAGAATGAGGTCAATTTAGTAATTACGAAGTCTGCTGAAAGTTTTCAAATCACAAAATACATTATCAATAAATCAAAATATATATAATACACAAGTCACCAAACTTATAATCTGTACCTAACAAATTGCAACCTTTTGCTCTAAGATCCTCAAATTTCTCCTGAAACGCCAAAAATAATAATAATAATAAATTGCTCGAAGTAAAAGAGGGAAAAAAAAAAAAAAAAAAGACATTGAAGCGAAATGAAGTGGAAATGGCAGCGGATAGTCACGTGATCGGGAGAGGAGATGACGTGGAAATCGTTGGGGCCAGTGCGAGAAGGATCACTGCAGAGGATGAGTTCAGCTCCGTTCAACTTGAGTGCGTCGAGAAGCGCGTCGAAAACCTCCGGCGCCACCAGATTCCTCGACATGAACACATTTGCACCTTTGAATGGCTTCGGTTTCATCATCTTCTCTTATCTTCCCAATTCTATTATTGCCGTATAAATAGAGATTCGATTTGTTTGATGGGACGAGTGAATTGTGTTATGAATTTATGATGAGGAAGTTATTTAGGTTTTAAGTAGATGGCTAATTTGGGGGAATTTTGAGATGAAGATGTAAAGCGCGGGAACGAGGCTAGGGAAAGGCTTTTAGATTCACTGTTTGAAGTTTAGTTTATTTGTCATTTGGAAAATGGAGACTGTTGAGGAAATTGTAAAGCTATGTGAAGTACTGGCAATTCGAGATTCAAGTAAACAACAAAGTGACTCTGCCAGAAAATTTGGAAGCAGCTGAGGAGGAGATGTTAGGTTTCAGTCAACAAAGCTGATCAACAGAGAGGCCTTTAAATTCACCATACAGAATGCTTGGAGAGTAGTCCATGGTGTCAAAATTGAATGGGTTGGTCAAAACATCTTCCTCTTTCATTTTACAAGCGAAACTGACTGAAATAGAATATCCTAAAATTAGGGCCGTGGCATTTTGACAATGCGCTTTTGGTATTATTAGTGTTTTTGGTTGTAGGGTTTTGGAATTATTTTAAATTATGTTTGTTTGATTTAATTTTTTGGAAGGGGAGGGAGGGAAGTAAAATCTCTCCTAAGTCAATTTTAGCTTTCCTCCAAAAGGAAAAATTATATTATGTTTCGGGTGTATATGTCATATCTCTTACAGCAGTTGGGTCTCACATCCTCCAAAAGTGGGGGGTTTTGGAGGGGAGAGAAAGTGAGCAATTAAAATTTTAAATACACTTACTAAATTATCTCTATTTATACATTAAAATCCAAATTTGTCCTAATTACAAATCTCTCTTGTATTTGCTTCACCATTCAAACCTAGCTCTTGGTTTGATGCTTGTTTTAATTTTATTTTTAATAACATGTATTATGTAGAGTTTTTAATTTTAATTTTATTCTTTGTTTAATTCAAAGATAATATAAGCCTATATTGTTTTAATTTTATTTATAAAAGACTACAAAGATAAAATAGTAAATTAGTTTTAAAATCTCTCTCCTCCCTTCTTGGACCAAACATATATATAATTAAAAATCATCCCCTCAATCCTCTCCCCTCCCCTCATTTGAACCAAACATATATTTAATTAAAAAAATTCCCTTCCCTTCCATCCCATCCTCTCCCCTCCCCTCCCCTCCATTAAAATCTCTCTTCTCCCCTTCGTTGAACCAAACAAAGGGGCTTGGGGAAATTACGAAGCAAAAGTTTGACCGAACTAGTTTTTGGGTTCAATTTCACAATGTCCTTGTTGCTTGCATGAATGAGGGAGCAACTGTTTTCTTAGCGAAACAATTAGGAGATGTGGTAGAGGTGGATTTGGGACCAAACGGAAACTGTGTGGGTAGATACATCAGGGCCAGATTTAATATAGATATCTCTAATCCACTTAAACCTTGGCTTTGTTTGGGTAAAACTGAAGGAGAGTCAGTTACAATTATTCCAGTCCTATATGAGCGACTACCGGAGTTCTGTTTCAAATGTGGTTTGATGGGACATGCCTACATGGAGTGTTTACAGGAAGGAGTTTCATGGATTGAAAATGAAGGGCAAGAAAGTAGAACTAACTTCATATTTGGGGCATGGATGCGAGCTAATCTGGTGGAGATAGTTCCAAGATTGCTAAAAACAAAGATGGCTTCTCTAGGGTGGGGAAATGGGGTATAGATTCCCAAATGAACTCAATAGAAACCTCAAACCTCCAAAACATGATCGTTACTCAAAACCCAAGCACTTCAGTTCCTCAACAAATTTCAACACGGAAACCCACTTCCTCTCATCCACAACAAATTAACCTAAATCCAAACCACCACTCACAAGAAACCCAAAACACAATGAACACAATTCCTTCTCTGGTGCAGACTGATCCTTCTGACCAGAGAGACGAGCAAAACCGATGCTCAGGAACCCAAAACCAGAATGGAAAACCAGAAAACCAAACCGAGCTGAACAGTCTGACACACTCTACCCACCAAACCTCATCCCTCTTCCCATCAACATATCAGATCTACCAGTACTCTGATTCGGACCATTGTGCCCTCTTGGCAGAAGCATCAGGTGAAGACATGATGGATGTCTCATTTTTGGTGAAATAGACTTTTATTATAGAGGCGGCGGAGAGTCTGAATGACCAAAAAGTAATCTCATATCCTCGGACTAGAAATAGGGTTGGGGATTTTAGGCTGTCAAGCCATTAGAAGTTGGAAAAAAACTATCAAGTGGCTGTCTTGGGGGATGACAAAGTGGGCCAGTGTAGTGAGCCAAGAAAAATTCAAACTATTATCTCTTCAGTCGGGCCGAGAACAAACACTAGTCAATGGAACATTGGGTGGGAGGATATTCCAGCCCAAACATATCAAAATGCACTCACTGTAGATATTGTGGACCGGGCTAGGGATGAGAAAATGCTGAGAAAGTGGAAAAGAATTGATCAGAAGGAAAAACAAGGGAAGAACCTCAATTCAGACCAGGGTATTGGCATACAAACAAAGAAAATTGGAAATGAGGCTGAGATATATGAAGAAGACAACACAAAGAAGAGTAAGAGGGAAATTCATCAAGGCAATGGAGGATGCAAACCCGAAAGTTTGGTGGATACTGAGTTGTTATGGAGCACCAAAAGGGTGGAGGGACATAATGATTCTTCTGGAAAGATATCGGCGGAGGTTGCGAGACAACCCCGCCGGGAACCATGAAAATCTTATGCTGGAACGTTCGAGGATTGGGGAATCCTCGAACGGTCCGATCTGTGAGAGAAATCCTCCACGGAAATAAACCCGAATTAGTTTTCTTTTTGTGAAACCAAGAAAACGGTGAAAGATATGGATATGGTTCGAATGGCGATGGGTTTTGATAATTGTTTCGTGGTAGGGAGAGATGGCCTCAGAGGTGGTTTAGCTTTGTTATGGTGAGGTTCGGTTGATGTAAGGGTTATTTCATACAGTAAGCATCACATTGACGTTTTAATAAGGGGTTTCGAGAAGGAGCAGTTGAGGTTCACTGGAATATATGGTAGTTCAGAGTCAAGTCAAAAGAAAAACACATGGGAATTACTCCGGAGATTGGCGTGCTGTTTCAACACACCATGGATATGGTGAGGGGATTTCAATGGGATTATGAACAATAAGGAGAAAATTATGGGTGAGGAGAAAAACCAACAGTTGTTATATGATTTCAGAACAGCAGTGCACGATTGTGGGCTGAGAGATGTGGGCAGTCTCGGTTACTCTTTCACTTGGTCAAACAAACGGGCTGGAGAGAATCTGATTGAGGAAAGGCTAGACATGTTTCTTATCAATGATATTTGGGATAGAAGATTTGTGGATCTAACTGCTAAAAATATATCGGCGTGGGGATCAGATCACAGCCCAATTCTGATTGAAATGGTTGGAAGAAAGTGGCAATCATTTATAGGGAAAAAGGGAACGCGCAAGTGGTTTTATGAGAATACCTGGAGTTACCATGAGAGGTGTGCGTAAATTGTACAAGAATGCTGGAGGGATGACATATGCAAGCCTAACCAAAATGTAGTATCAGAAACAACTGACAAGGCTGAGAGAACATTGACCGAACTCCTCAGTTGGAGCTGTGCCAATTTGGGAAACATGAGGGACAAGCTTAAAATGCTACAGAGGCAACTTCAACAAGTTTACAATTTTGAGGAATCTGCCAACAGAGGAAATTCTATTATGAGTATAGAAGATCAAATTGACAAGATATTGTTGGATGAGGAAATTTTTTGGAGGCAAAGATCCAAAGTGACATGGCTTAGAGAATGGGATAGAAATACTAAAAATTTCATGCACGGGCCACATAAATGAAAAGAACGAATGAGATCAAGGGAATTTATGGTGAAGATGGAACATGGGTAAATTCTGAAGAAGAGATAAATGAAGTGGCAAATAAATATTTTGAGAAGCTTTTCACCTCGATAAGGCTAGATAGAAACCAGATTGATATTGCCACCAGTAACATTAGTGGAAGGCTTGATGCCGATATGAAGAAGAAACCGAACACACCATTCAGAGCTGATGAGGTGGTGACAGCCCTTCAACAAATGGCTCCTTCCAAAGCCCCAGGTCCTGATGGACTGCCGACATAGTTTTTCCATAAACATTGGCGGATTGTTGGTAATCAAGTCACTAAAACATGTTTGGAAGTCCTCAATTCACATCAAGATTTAACTGCTCTAAACCACACTCTTATTGCTTTGATCCCAAAACATAAACATCATGTTGAAATGAAGGAATTCCGGCCTATCAGTTTATGTAATGTGATGTACAAGATTATTGTTAAATGCATAGCAAATCGTTTGAAACTGATCTTAAATGAGGTTATCTCTCCAAATCAAAGTGCGTTCGTACCGAATCGTCTGATTACTGATAATGTCATTGTCGGATATGAATGCTTGCATAAAATCAACAAAAACAATAAGGGCAAAGACGGATGGGTGGCGCTAAAACTTGATATTAGCAAGGCATATGATCGAGTGGAGTGGGATTTCGTTGACAGAGTTATTGAAAGGATGGATTTCTCGGAAAAGTGGAGGAATCTTATTAAAAACTGTATCTCTACACCTTCTTTTTCGGTTATTGTTAATCGAAAAGTCTTTGGAAATATCAAACCGAATAGTGGCCTCAGACAAGGGTGTCCGCTGTCTCCATACATTTTTATTTTATGTGCTGAGGCTCTCTCTCGAGTAAACTAAACTCAGCAATCAGCAGAAACCAAATGAGTGGATTGAAGTTCAACAACCAAGTTCGGGTATCCCACCTTCTTTTTGCAGATGACATTTTGGTGGTCTCAAATGCCTCAATTGAGGAGTGTCAACGCTTAAGAGAAATTTTTGATGTTTACTCAGAGGCTTTTGGTCAAATTTTCAACTATGACAAGTCGTCAATTTTTTTCAGCCCAAATATTGATAGGGGATTGCAAGAGAGTATAAAGAACATTTTTCAGCTTAATGAGGCTAATCCGCATGAAAGGTATCCGAGGCTTCCATCCATGGTAGGCAGAAGCAAAATGAAACTATTTGAGGAAATAAAGTATAAGATCATGGGAAAGTTAACAGCATGGCAAAATAGGTTTTTCTCAACAGGGGCAAATATGTTCTCATCAAGGCAGTAGCACAAGCAATTCCATCCTATTGTATGAGTGTATTCAAGATCCCAACAGGAATTTGTGACGATATTCAAAGGAAACTAAATGGTTTTTGTGGGGCTCAAAGGAACAAGAAATGGAGATTCATTGGGCAAACTGTGACAAATTATGCAAATCGAAATTTGAGGGTGGGATGGGCTTTAGGAATTTTGAAAGTTTCAACCAAGCCTTATTAGCAAAGCAAGGCTAAAGGATAATACAACAACTGAATTCAATGGCAGCTGCGGTTCTGAAGGCAAGGTATTTCAAAAGTGGTCAGTTTCTGGAAGCAAAGTTGGGGCACAATCTGTCATTTGTATGGAGGAGCATCCTTTGGGGTCGACAACTACTGAATAAGAGGATTCGATGGCAGGTATGAAATGGTAGAGCAATGGCTGTTTACAGAGATGAATGGATCCCGAATTTAGTCAACTTCATACCATCTCCACCAAACTCTCTACACGCAGATGCTACGGTGGCAGAGCTAATCAAGGAAAACGATGTCTGGAATACCGAGTTGATTGAAAGGTCTTTTGGAGAATCTGATGCAAAAAGTATTTTGAGAATCCCACTACTCAGGATACCCCAATAAGATAGAATCATTTGGCATCTTTAGAAAAGAGGAAATTTTTCGGTGCAATCAGCCTATTATAAGGCTATGTCGATTAAAGATGCAGACAAGGCATCTGGATCTCAACGGGGGGTATTGGAAGAAAATATGGGGCCTGGATATTCCACCAAAAATCAAAGGCTTTGTTTGGAGATGCATTAGAGGATGGTTGCCTACAAGTGTGAATTTGTGGAAGAAGAAAATTTTACTTTCCAGAAACTGTCCAATTTGCCATATCCATGAAGAAACCATAAGTCATGCTCTATTCCAATGCAGTTATGTGAAATGTTGCTGGGAGAATGAGGGTCTGCATCAAATGTGGAAGCTGGCTTGTCGTGGATCGTTTGATGACTTCATGGAGTTCGGCTTTATGAATTTGGATCCGCATAAAATGAGGATTATAGCAGTATTAATGTGGGCAATTTGGGGGGCTAACCATATCTTCATAAATTCACGCCTAGTGGCAGAGAAAATCAGTAGCAAGATCAATGCGGTGCTTTCAAGTTTTGACAGTCTCCAAAACCAATGAGATACTTATGGTAGAAAGATGGAACAAATGGACGATTTTAAATGGCAACCCCCACCAAATGGACATATTAAGATCAATGTTGATGCAACTTTTAATTTGGAAAAAAAAACTGTTGGGCTAGGTATGGTAATGAGAGACAGTAATAGTTCGATTATTGGGGCTGACACAAGAATGTTTCCTTTTACCGAAGACATAGAAGAGGTAGAAGCTCAGGCTATACTGTATGGAATTCAATGAGCAAAGTCAACAGAATTTTCGGCTTTCATTATTGAATCTGACGCCAAAAATATCATTGACTTAGTTCTTGGACTTTCTTCAACAACAAAGGATATTGAGTGGACTGTTCAATAGATTTAAAAAGTTGAGTCCCAGTTACCCTATTTTCTTTTTCAATACAAGTCTAGATTCTCCAATGTGGTAGCTCATAACCTAGCCAAAATGGCTTGTAATTCTGGTATTACTGGTTTTTGGCGGAAGGATTTTCCCTCTCAAATCATATGTAATCTTTCTCTTTTTTAATAAGCAGAATTTCTTTAAAAAAAAAATGTGAGGTGCATGACTTGTTCTGGAGATTCTCATTTTCATGATTTTTCTTCCGGTAGATTTGTTATGTGTACGGGCAATTGTGAATCATTTCTGATTTAAATAAAATAATAATAATAATAATCATAATAATCATAATCATAATAATAAATTCTCAAAAATATAGATAATGTTGATGATGGTTTTTCACCCCGGTGAGATTTAAATATCAAAGAATGTTAGAGTGGAGATTGCACGACCGATAAGATTATCAGTGCTCAAGGGTCTGGATGGACTAAAAGGGTCAGACATAGGAGGCTGACCATGTGTCTCAGCGAGATTCTTTCAAGAATAGGGCCAGCTGAAGGTGGGTCAATCATTAATGCCGACTAAACCTGATGAAAAAGTAGTGAATTTGGGATTCCGAGAGAATCCATTGAACCCAACTAGATGGGTCCGGGATTAGCAACCCGACCTGGTTGAGGTATGTTGACCCGTAGAACGGAGCTGATATCACACGAAAATTTATGCTTGAGTCAAGTGACGTGTGTCATAAAGTGAGAAGATACTCTTCTATGAGACTAATGATGACAATGAGAATGCAGTGATTTATGTGAAAATAGTCCCTACCAACTGTCATAGGGCAGTGCGGTGGCATAGCAGAGCCGTCAGAGGCCACCATATGTTGATGCAGTGGCAAAGAAAACCAAAAAAGGGCTAATTCGATTAGTCGAATAATTGATAATTGAGGAAAGTTGTTATTGTAATGATAACAGTTACATAAGCTGACATCATATGTGGTGGAATAGTATATTTAGAAGCACATAAATGGCTTAGAAAGAAGTCAAAAATCAAAAACATAATAATAGAAAAAGAAAGTCGGTCGGTTGTTTGACCATTGAAAGAATTCTAACGGATTAGTGTAAGACCCAATGTGTTATAAACTATTTGTAAGCTCACTATCTCACTTGTAGCTCGGTCGGTCTAAACCCCGAGTAGTAATAAAATACCCATCATTTTTCTCTTGTTGACGTAGGTTTGAGTCACTCTTCGTCGAACCACGTAAGTCATTGTCTATGTGATTTATCTGCCTACTTGTTGAATTTGCATTTGTTTTCCTACAAACTAAACAAATTCACTATTGATTAAGGTTTATTTGAGAGATTAATTTTTTATATTACCCTCACAATGAAAAACAACCGGGAAGAACCCATTGCACTTCTAATGTATGTTATAATGGATCAATTATTATATTATTTTTAATGTTTTGCAAAATAACCAAGTTACCCTTAGCAATATCATTATCTTTAATATTGAAATATGGGTCATGTTATTTTTACCTAAATTTAATGTGATCAACAGTTATAAATTTCTCTTTGAAGGTGTGACCTGAGAATTTTTAATTAATTTTATTTAATTTATTATTTGAGTTTGAATCTTAAAAATATTTTAAAAAAATAAATTTAAAATTTATCCATCTTCTTATCTTAAAAAAAATAATTCAAAATTCGTGTGAAAATTTCAAGTAATAAATTTAAGCTTTTGTTAGTAGACTAGACTTCCCCATACCAAATAGGAAAACACATAAAGAAAAATGGATTTCACCCTTTATCACATAAAGAAAAGTGGATTTGAGTCATTTGACCCTTTAAAGTTTAAATATAATATTCTAATTCGATAAAGAATAAATATTTGTTTAAAAGGTAAAATATGGGTAAACCCTCAATTTAATTTTTTTTTCATTCATTTACGTTCACAAGATTCAAATCCATGAAATAGACTGAATATAATTATTTTAAAATCACAAAAACACCCAATTGAGAGCAAAATAAAACATATTTCGATATTCTAATCCATCATATTAACAAAGAATGAAGCAGATCCTTATACTTCTTTACTGCCCACCCTCTTCTCCTAATGGACACACCGACTGACCGACCCCTTGAGCTTAAAAGTTAAATCTGACGTTTATCTTATCTATTCACGTGATACGATTATACTAAAATTAGGGGGAAGAGATTGCGCGGGATAGTGAAACGGTTTTTTTTGAGGAGGGCATTTGCTGTTATACTTTTTAATAATTTCCTTTTCCTTTTTCTTCGAATTTCTCTTGCATTTCCTTTCCCGATAAAATTTGTAAGCGGGAAGGTGATGGGCCGTTTGAGAGGGTCCAAGCCCGTGGAGCATTGCAGGTGAACCCAATTAACGAATAGGGGTGTCCCAAGTCCCAACGCTCTTTAATGTTATTTTATTTTTCTGAAAATTGTTTTACAAAATGAAAAAAATGGGTCAAGTTTTTTTGTACATTTGATTTTTATTTTTGTTAGTTGTGTAGTTTTTTAGACTAATTTCCAGAAGGGAAGAGTAAATGAATATGTATTTTGAATATTAAGTTTCTTAAATATTTTATTTTGTTTTAGAAACTAAAAGTATGTAGATTAATGTTGGGAGCGGCCGCGAGTGCGCAGCGGAAAATGAAATTATTATGCCGCTTTCCTTTGCCCAAGACCCATTTGTTTTGATTATTCTACAAGTCTATGCATGTTACTATTTATTCTAAACATAAAACTCATAAAACATTGCAAAAAGAACAAAACCTAAACATGCTAACTATCATAAGAACTCTAATTAAAATAAAGAAAGAAAAAGACTTACTTGAACCGTAGACTCCTCAGTCCTCCCTCCAATCTACAAGCTTTTCTCGAACTCAGCAAGCTCTTCCAGTTCCAAAGAGCCACTCAAGTGTGTGGCCTCCAAAGATGCACACACCAAAGCCAAAACTCAACGGCAAGACTATGCCTTGAGTGCACGGGTATTTTGCCTTTGGTGTTAGCTTAGGCAAATACCTCAAAACTTTTAATTCGAGGTTCATCTATTCAATTAGACTTAAGGATCCTCAAAATCAGTGGCTTACTCTTAAACTTTAGAGTTGCTCACTTATATAAACCCAAGACATGAAATGTTTTGGTGTAAAAATTTGTGAAGAATTCTTTGGGTTTATATAGTGCTGCAAAGACAACGAAATTAATTAAGAATCTGATGTGGGATAAAAGCCAATTTAATCTTAGCCATTGGATCTTAATTTTGTGGTTTAATGAGATTATAAAACCTTAATAAGAGTTTGGGCCGAATTGGAATTCAAAACAAATAACAAAAATAAATAAATTTTTTTTACTATTCACGTGAATAATATTTTTTTTATCTATTTATTCCAATTCCCAAAGTGCCCCTATCGTCATTCACCAATCCCTAAGCCACTATGGAACCTCATGAATGATCTGTTCAATAATTAAACATATTGAACCATTTATGAACAATTCATACAACAATCATATATGCTATTAAATATGTAATGTGCACTGTTAACCATTGATTTCGAATTTGTTGTGTGTGACCTTTTGGGTTCCCCTCAAGTTGGACATGAAATGAATCGTGATAATTTAATCGAACATAAATTATCTTCCGATCAGATGGTCGTTCGATTTCAATGACCAAGGTTGACATTGTGGGAACACAGGATCTGGGGCGACGCATGCTGTCCCGGGCTCGCGGCCCGGTCGGGAGTACGGAGTAGCCACGGGAGACTAAATCGGAGAATAATGGAGTCGCCACCCGGTGTGAACCGGGAAAATGAAATTTAAGGCCGCATTCACCCCTCGCAAGCTTTTCTCGAACTCAGCAAGCTCTTCCACGTTCCAAAGAGCCACTCAAGTGTGTGGACTCCAAAGATGCACACACCAAAGCCAAAACTCAACGGCAAGACTATGCCTTGAGTGCACGGGTATTTTGCCTTTGGTGTTAGCCTAGGCAAATACCTCAAAATTTTTAATTCGAGGTTCATCTAGTCAATTAGACTTAAGGATCCTCAAAATCAGTGGCTTACTCTTAAACTTTAGAGTTGCTCACTTATATAAACCCAAGACATGAAATGTTTTGGTGTAAAAATTTGTGAAGAATTCTTTGGGTTTATATAGTGCTGCAAAGACAACGAAATTAATTAAGAATCTGATGTGGGATAAAAGCCAATTTAATCTTAGCCATTGGATCTTAATTTTGTGGTTTAATGAGATTATAAAACCCTAATAAGAGTTTGGGCCGAATTGGAATTCAAAACAAATAACAAAAATAAATAAATTTTTTTTACTATTCACATGTTACTATTCACGTGAATAATATTTTTTTTTATCTATTTATTCCAATTCCCAAAGTGCCCCTATCGTCATTCACCAATCCCTAAGCCACTATGGAACCTCATGAATGATTTGTTCAATAATTAAACATATTGAACCATTTATGAACAATTCATACAACAATCATATATGCTATTAAATATGTAATGTGCACTGTTAACCATTGATTTCGAATTTGTTGTGTGTGACCTTTTGGGTTCCCCTCAAGTTGGACATGAAATGAATCGTGATAATTTAATCGAACATAAATTATCTTCCGATCAGATGGTCGTTCGATTTCAATGACCAAGGTTGACATTGTGGGAACACAGGATCTGGGGCGACGCATGCTGTCCCGGGCTCGCGGCCCGGTCGGGAGTACGGAGTAGCCACGAGGGACTAAACCGGAGAATAATGGAGTCGCCACCCGGTGTGAACCGGGAAAATGAAATTTAAGGCCGCACTCACCCCTCGCAAGGGAAGACCTCAAACCATTGGGTTCGGAATGGTCCCTTACTTATGCCACTTGCAATGACAGGATTTATGTGATAATTTAATCAGGCTTAAATAGCACTTATTTCTAAGAGTATCATGCTTCTAAATTCACGGGTACAAAATAAAACTTATACATACATTTCACATATATCTCACATCTAAGAACACATGCCTGAAAATACCTCAAAGTAACAACGAACATACAACTTCATTCAGCATATCATATTAATGAAAAACACAAGCATACATAATAACAGCACAAGCATACATGTGAGCACTTTTCCAAGTGATACGTGGAATTGTATCCCAAGTACAGACCGCATTACCGTCCATTCGGAATCGGCTATGGAATTTATGTCTGGGTTTCCATCCGATATATCACAAGAAATAATACTCCAAAGTCATCATGGTATAGGTATATGAATCGTAATGCGTTAAATCAAGACTAAGGCAAATAACGCAACTAATGGAATAAACATGCTTTTATGTGCACAAAGATAAGAATGACTATGTGTGGTTCCATAAAAAAATCACCTAAGAAACAATTATACATGGCATGTGATGAATATGTCTCAATTCAGTGTGTTCGCGTTCGTGTAGCGTTCGTAAACGGTTTGAACGGTAAACAGAAGGTTCGCGTTCGTATGGCGTTTGATAACGCGTTCGAACGGAAATGAAATAGAATGCTCACGTTCGTATGGCGTTTGTTAACGCGTTCGAACAGAAATGAAACAGAATGCTCACGTTCGTATGGCGTTCGTGAACGCGTTCGAACGGAAATGAGACCTGATGCATGATAAGGCAAAATGCATGCGCGTTCAAGTTGCGTTCGTAAACGCGTTCGAACGGGAACAGACCTGATGCATGAAATGAGACGCAATACATAAACAACAAAATAAAGGGGCGCAGCGAAGTACTGCCGTAAAGGTGGCCTTTTGGGGCTCTTGGTCTCTCAAAGAGAGGACCTTTAGACCAACATACTAAGCCCATGCGCGTCACATCACAACACATGAAATAAAGACAACAAAAGTGTAGGACCTCGTATGCCCAATTGAACGTACATTCAACCCAAACACACTTCGTCCAGCGCGGCGAAGTAGTGTCACAAAGGTGGCCTTTTAGACTCTTTGTCTCTCAGATAGAGGACCTTTGGACTAAATCACTAAGCCCATGCGCTCGATCGCATCATATATACAAAAATAGAGCCAATCATATCAAAATCAAGTATGCCCGATTGAACACATCTTACATCCAATCCGAACACACATCAACCGGCGCGGTAAAGCATTGTGGTAAAGGGTTTTAACCCCTCCCCATAAGGGATTTTTCATTCCACTTACTAAGCCCATGCGCTTGATTGAACCATGCATAAAAAGATAAAGACAATAATATCAAACTAAGTATGCCCAATTGAACGTATCTTGCATCCAACCGAACACACATCAACTGGCGCGGCAAAGCATCGTGGTAAAGGGCTTTAACCTCTCCCCATAGGGGATCTTTCATTCCACTTACTAAGCCCATGCGCTCGATTGAATCATGCATAAATAAACAACATACAGAATTCAAGTGACGAAAAATAAACAAAAGCAACACAAAACAAAAGAGGGTGCCGTTTACTCAAGCGGTACGTGGAGTTGTGTCCCGAGTACAGATCATATTACCGTCCATTCGGAATCGGCTATGAAATTTATGTCCGGGTTCCATCCGATATACCGCGAGAGTTGACACGTCTCTCATTTTATTCCACAACCACAACATACTACATCTCATAATTCATGCATATTTATCTACTCAAGGGCCACAACATGCATTTCAACATGACAATCATGCAAGTAATATTTAATAAATAATACAAAAAAAAAAAACGAGTGTGAAAGATACCCTCAGGTCTAACCTTTTTGCCATTTTTCAGGCTTGCGTTTCACGGACGTCGGAAGGGTACAGCTCCTCGACTTTTCCGGTTCACTGGTTTAGCGTCATAGCTCACTGCTTTGCTGTTTTGCTTGCGGTTCGAACTCCGTTCTGCTCCTGTTCGGCCTCTGTTTTGCTGCTCACTGCTCAGGCCACCTGTTTTGATGTTTCAATGAACTGTTCCAAGTTTGTGTGGGTTCTTAGTGCAGTTGTGTGTGATTATATTTAAGATTATGAATGCAGTTTTTTATGTTACTGTTTTTAAGGTTTTTAGGGACTGTTTTAAGAGGATTTGGGCTGCTGTTTTAAGGTGATTCGGGGGCTGTTTAGGCGTGTTTTAGGGGGCTAGTTTTGAGTGTTTATTATGGGGTGTTTCAGTGGTTGTAAGGGCTGTATGGGGGGATGTGTTATCGGTGGAGGATGGGAGTGTTTTGATTCGGCTAAGGAGGGTGATTGCTTGTGGTGGTCTCGACTTTGAAGGATTTTGGTGTTCTGGATTCGGCTAAGGGTGAGTTTGGTTTGTTTTGGATTCGGCTATGGTGGTTGTTGGTGCTCTTGCTGTCTCGGCTATGGAGGATAGTTAGGGCTCTTTGTTCTCTTTTTGTGTATATGTGAAGTTTTTTTTTTTGTCTTGGGCGTGTATTAGAGAGAGTGGAGAGATGGTGTGGCTAGGTTAATGCATGTTTATATAGAAGAGAGCTAGGGTTTGCCCTTGTCTCACAAGGAAGAGATCTAGTTTCCAAATTAGGAGTCCTAAGGATGGTATACACAAGATTGAGGGGGACAAAATATTTTAAATTAGGAAGTCAACTATTTTAAATTGGTAGATGTCTTATTAGATTAGGAAGTCAAATATTTGATTGGTTTTAATTTGTTAGGATTGATTTTAATTAGGCATATCTTCTTTTTAATTTTAGTATATGATATATTCAAATTATTTAAATTAGGCATGATTTTAGTTTAAGTTTGGTAAATGTTTTATTTAATTGGTAAATGGTTTAAATATTTTATTTAATGTTTAATGTTTAAATTAATATTTATTTATTTAATTTGGGATGTGTTTTATGGGCTTTGGGGAGCTAAATGGGCTGGGGTGTGAGGCTAGCAGCAAAACCAGAATTACCGACACCGTTCGAACGCTTCCTCGAACGCGACACGAACGCCCGCAATCTGTTTGCCGTTCGAACGCATACACGAACGCAGCACGAACGAAAACAGTGAACCTTGTTTATTCTGAATTTCCTCTTCCGATATCCGTTTCCCGCGGCTTTCGTGACTCAAAAGGTAGTGCCTCCAAATGAGACTCATCATCGGGTTTCACATGCAAAAATGCAATGCCTACAGACATCTAGCAACATGCCAAAGCCCCCAAATGAGAAGGAAAGATATATATATACCCATTCTGTATGCGATTTACATATGATACGGTCTATCGCCTCACTATATCCCCACCTATTGACCTAGGGTACGGAAGTTGTCTACCCATATGGTCAAATGTATGATGTTGATAATGTCATGAAATTTGCTAACCCAAGAATCTCACATGATTCTTCTGCTGTGGCCACAGTCTCAAACACCGATCACACATATCAACCCGCGAACTGGAATAATACTCTTATAAGAAAATATTATCCGAAAGAGTGGCGATTCTCTGTTGTATCTTTACAAACTTCATGTGTTTCAACAAATGACCCAATCATACACTTATGACCGAATCTTTTGAACCGGGGAAGGAGAATGTCAAAGTAATTTGATCCACACATAATATTGTAAAGACCTCAAGTCTAAGGATTAGTCATATAATCGATACATGAAAGTTCTCACAGACACATGAGATAAACACTCCATATGAAAACTTTCGACGGTCAGTTCGATGGACACGAGCAACTCATGCATCCATGTGATACACCAAGCGGACGGATCTCCGCTAGTAGCCTATGAGATCGGCTACCCACCTATGGGCGGATCATATCATCATGCTAGTCTCACGCTTTGTGAACGCCCAGATTATTCACAAAACTGACTAGGAACATTTAACAGTAATTATTCTCATAAGGCGTGGAAGCCATCGTCTTATTACTCCAATGGCTTTATTACAGTGTTGATGATTCATATAAGTTATGTAAGACACATATAATAAAGATTGCCATTTTATTAATTAATGAAAATATTACAAATACATGTACATATAGCTCATCCACAAGTTGGGTATAGGGCATATCCCTAACAATTAATTAGCGCGTTCTCTTAGGGATTGTTTGGTTTTGTTTATCAATCGGTGTTTTCATGAAATAAAAATGAGAATGAAAATAATATTCTTAAATTTTGAGAATATGTTGGGTATGATTTTCAAAACAATAATTTCAAATATGTTGAAGTTTCTTTACAAAAATTAATATCATGTAATAGTTAATATTTTTCATTATTTAATTAGTTTCATAATTTTTAATTTTAAAATGAATTTAATAATCCAGTTTAATAATTTTTAAAAAATTATTAAACTATACAAAATATTATTTAATATATAGGAAAAAATAGAAATATTTTAACTAAAAAAAGTCAGATTAATATGGCATATTAAAGAGCACTTATCCTAAAACATGGAAATTACTCCTCCCCTCCCTGCCACTCACTCCTCTTTATCCCCTTGTAAGTTTACCACAATGTCATTTTCTTTGTGTGAAATGACTTCCCATCAATTATTATACATGACAAAATTTATATATTTATATGTATTAATTTAAAAATAATTATATACTAATTATAATTAATTTTACCATTTTATTATATATTTTTTTATGATTTTATGATTTTTGTTAATAAATATTACATATTTCGTATTTATTTATTTATTTGTTTAATTCATTTTTAATTTATTTAATACTAATGTCTACTTATGTCTAAAAAATAATTTCAACCAAATAAATAATTTTATAAAATAATTTTTTTGATAGTCTATTTGTTTAATAAATCTAATATATTTATTAAAAAAAATTATTTTATTAAAAATAGTGTTGATTTTGATTTTGATTATAATTTTATATATTTTTTTATTAAAAGTTGTTTTTCTTATTTAATTTCATAAATGTAAATAAATTTAAAAAAAAATTATAAAATAAAATATTCTTTATTCTTTAAAAAAAATATAAATTTAAAAAAATCTAATATATTCTTTATTCTTTAAAAAAAATATAAATTTTTAAAAATTATAAAATTATAAAACAAAAAATTTAATTAATAAAAAAAATAAATACATATGTTATTTATATATTTATATATATACAATATATAAAAAGGGGATATATTTGGTTTATTGAGAAATGAATTTTGGAGAAATGACATTTAAGGAATTGTAGGGAAGACAAAAAAGAGGGGCATGGCAGGGAGGGGGAAGATAAGTGCTCTAAAGTATTTACATGCATCAGTTATATAACATACAATAAGGGTGTAGGAAATATTTAAAATTATATCGTGGGGCCTACATCAGCTGTAAGAATAATTATTAGGGGAAATTGATAAAACTAACCCGAAAAAAGATAATCAATCACTAAAATGAGCTATAATATTTGTTATTGGTGTAAAATTCGGAGATCTGAATCTCCAAAGTTTTTAATTTTTATTTTATTTTTCTCCGAAGTTTTGATTCGGATCTCCAAAGTTTGAAAAAATATATATATAATCGGACATTCTCCATTTATTCTCACTATAAAATTTAGCATGTTATGGTGATGCAATATTGATTTTAATAATGAATGAAATAATCAACGATTTTCATTGATACATAATTTTTTTACATATGCGTTCAAAAATATCAATTTCTAATACATTAAACCCGTTTATATGAGTTGAAATTATTATTGACTTGGATTTTGGTTAAGATGAGTCATGCATGAATGTTTATTGTGTCCATTTCAGAGACTGTAGTTGGAAATGTAAATGACAAACATTATGACTCATTTTGACAAATAAGCATATTTTGTTGGTTATTTTATAAATTTCCCTAATTATATACGAGTAATGATACATAACATATAAATATTAAAAAACAAAAATATTTAATATAACATAAATAAATATCACTATATGATAAAAATATATTTTTATTTTTACAATTATATGCATTTTTTTTATGTTCACTATCATATATATTTTTCATTTTTCTTATTACACTAGAAAGTGTGAGATAGGGGTGTTTATAGAGTCGGGTTAACCCGCGACCCGACCCGACCCGCGCGGGTTCATTAAAAAAATTGAAAATTTTGACCAGACCCGACCCGACCCTATACAAATATATTAATTTTCTAAAATTTTTATTATTTTTCTAAAATATTTATTATTATTTGTAAAGTTTTTACTATTATTTCATTTGTTTATTAATTTTTTTGTATTAAAACTTTATATATATGATATTTTTAGGACATAAAATAACTAATATTAATATTTCAAAATAATTAATTCATTTTAATTTTTTTTTTAAAATGACCCGACGACCCGACTCGAACCCGATCGGGTTCCACTTCTCCGTGACACGACTCGCGACCCGATTTTCCCTTGACCCGACCCGATCGGGTCTAACAAAATTTCAAAAAACCCGACCCGACCCGTGAACACCCCTGACTGTGTGACCATGAGTGGCCGAAAACACAAAATGGAGAACGTCTATTTACCGTTCTCCACATTATTTTTTTTGAGTTAAAAACATAAAATGAAAATGGTGTTTTTTTTTTTTTTTTTGGCTACAATTCAAAAACACTCCACCTATCTAAACAAGTGATATTATTATTATTTGACAAAAATGCAAAACTGACCCTCTAACTTTCATGTTTTTTCATTTAAGTCCTCTAACTTTCAGTTTTGTCAATTCAGTCCTTTAACTTTCAATTTTTGTCAATTCAAGGCTCCGTTACAATTGTCGTTACTGCTAGTTATGCGCCCTAGCATATCTTTATTTTTGCTAGTTATACGCCTAACATAACTTCAAAGTAAAAAAAAAATTGCTCGGTCCAATCCGAAAATTATTAAAAAAAAAAACTGAATTTATGACAATTTTTAACTTGAATTATGTTAGAAATTTAGGTAAAAGTATTTCAAAATTGGAACAGGCATATCAGTCAAAATTGAGGCTTATCGGGTGGGCAAAAAAATCGACCGAACCGAATCAAAACGCAAACCGAACCAAACCGGAACGAATTTACGGTTTTTTTCTAACGGTTCGGATTAGCCCACTCAAACGGTAAAAGTAACAAATTACAAATATTTCATCAAATAATTTTCACTAAACACCAAATAAATTAAATAATATCACAAATAAAATTATAAAATAACCACATAATGTGATTAGATTTGTAATCACATTATAAAAAGCAGGGTGGGCACAGTTCAGTACAAATTTGTAATTATAATTATTCGATTTTTTTTAAAAAAGAAGAAGTAATCGTTCAATTTTTTATTAAAAAAATTATTTTTAAAAAAAAAGTAATTGAAGTTATGCTAGGCCGGCGCATAACTAGCAAAAAATAAAGATATAATATGGCGCATAACTATTAGTAACGGTAACTGTAACAGAGCCTTGAATTGATAAAAATTGAAAGTTAGAGGATTGAATTGACAAAACTGAAAATTAGAGGACTGAAATGAAAAAAACGTGAAAGTTAGAGGGTCAATTTTGTATTTTTGCCTTATTATTATTATTATTATTATTATTTTACAAAACGCAAAATAGCTAACAAAGAATGACAACGAACACGTCTTTAATTTTTTTTATTATTATTTTTTAATTGTTCAACAAGCTAGCTTAGGGTTTGTGGTGCCTGGCCAACAAATATTTTGACTCATCCCACTTTTCTTATAACCGATAACCTTTATGAGATGAGAAATGATATTCCTACTTATTAATATACTCCCATTTTTCCCGAACGACAAGTGATAGTGCATTTTAGACTAAAACCTGTTATCATGGTTTTATTTGCCCATATTACCAAACACTCTTTCATTGCCAATTCAGCAAATTGAATTTGCAGCAACTGACCTCTCGTCTCCTTCAAACAAAATCAACAAACAGTCCTCTTCAAACAAAATCAACAAACAGAGCATCCCCTTCAAACAAAATCAACAAATTTCACGTCGTGTCCTTCGTCCGTCAGCTTCCAGCAATCCGTCGTCGTGGGCTCACTTTTTCTGCGGTTCCTTGCTCCAGCAGTTCCCGGCTGATTTCTTCTATTTTTCTCACATGGTTTTGACTCTTAATATTTCCTCTCTTGGAACTTGTACTCTTGGAACTAGTTTGTAGAAAATGAAGCTAATAGATATGGTGTTTTTGGCGTATTTGCAGAAAGGATTTGTGTACCGTGCGAACCACAGATCTCCTGGATATTATGATTGCAGATACTGGACAACGTGGAAGCTACCTATGTTCGGATGCACAGACGCATCACAGGTCATTAAGGAGCTTGAAGAGGCCAAAAAAGCATACCCTAATTCATTCATCCGAATTATTGGATTTGATAATAAGCATCAAGTCCAGTGCATCAGTTTCATTGCTTACAAGCCTCATGGCTTCTAAGCATTTGGCTATATTTTCACTCATCTTTCATTTCAGAATTTGGTTTGTTTTTTCATTTTTCTGGCATTGATTGTTCTTGTTAAGTTGTCTGAGTGGAATGGAAATAAAAATTTGCTTTTATGCTGTGCTTGTGAATTGTGAACAACAAAATTTTCCACCTTAATTCAATTCACTAGCAGAAAAATATTTCATAAATTTGGATAAGTTAATCTAATTCTTTAACTTATAATAATACAGCTGTTGTCTAAATTATTTTCAATTCAACAAAACCACCATATGAAATTAAATTAATTTTTTTCTTCTTATTTCCATTTCTACAAAAAGGATTTGTGAGACTTGTTCTTCCGGTTGAGGCTTGGTTTTTGAGGCAGAGAACTGAAACTGAATATACAAGCTTAATATTTATGATTATATAGCAATATTTGTAATTTGAAAACCTGATCCAACACCAAATTAGAAGATATTTTGTAAACATTATAACAAATAAAAACACTACTACAAACTTTAATCTCTCTCGCGCTCTCTCTGCGGATTTTCTGGTATGTCTTTGATACTCTTCAAGTTCCAAATATCATAATGACTCTGCAAACTCACCGCCGGAGACGGTGCTGGAGACAGCCGGGAACTGCTGGAGCAAGGAACCGCAAAAAAGTGAACCCACGACGACGGATTGCTGGAAGCTGATGGACGAAGGACACGACGTGAAATTTGTTGATTTTGTTTGAAGGGGATGCTCTGTTTGTTGATTTTGTTTGAGGGGGACTGTTTGTTGATTTTGTTTGAAGGAGACGAGAGGTCTGCAAATTCAATTTGCTGAATTCAAGGAGTGTTTGGTAATATGGGCAAATAAAACCATGATAACAGATTTTAGCCCAAAACGCAAACCACTTGTCGTTCGGAAAAGTGTGAGTATATTAATAAGTAGGAATATCATTTCTCGAGTGAGATTGTGATATAATTTCATAATTCTACTCCCACTAATTATTATTCGAAAATGTCTATCCATATATCTATTCCACGGTAATATTTTTTAAGCTTGTGAAGGCTCTTGAATTCATTTCGTCAAGACATGAAGCATAAGTTAATTTCATGTGTTAGATTTAGGGTCCGTTACACCTTAAAACGATTTTCATATAAAATATTTTTTCATATCAAAATCATTTTTCAAAAAAAGGAAAGTATTTTCTAGTATATGATTATTACTTGAAAATATTTTTTGGAAAATATTTTTTAGATGTTAGCCGCGTCTAATATTTTTTTCAATAAATATTTTATAATGGTTAGAACTTAGAAGTGAGATATCGAAACCTTGAAAAAGATGAAAAATTTATTTTTTTTGTTAAATGATTTATGGATTTATACCCGTAAGTCAATTTTTTTTAAAAATAAACATTAAATTTTTTTTATTGTTCAGAAAATAATTTATATGATCAAATTTTTCGTAAATACTTAATTTTTTGAAAAAGATTTTACAGCCAAACAACATACCCTAATCCTAAGTTTAAAGAGTTGAGATCCCTAGTCATTTTTTATGAGCAGACATCTTTGACTCTCAAAATCATATTCTTTCCTTAATTACATGAAAATGGATCTTTTCCCTCTTTTTAGATTTTTAGTAGAGATATCAAAATTCGGATCCGGAAAAATTTTCATTGTCTCGGGTCCAAATCCGGATATCCGTTTTTTTTTTATTTGTAATTATATTATTTTATATTTATATTTGTATTTTGTCAATTTTATTAGTTTTATTTCATTTCTTTTACATTTTTTAATTATATTATATTATATTTTTATTTATATATGCATATTATTTTATATTTTTTATTATATTCTAATTTATTATATTTCTTTATTTTTTTTCCGGGACGGACCCGTGCGATCCCGGGTCCGGATCCAGATTCGCCCGAGTCCTAATTTATAAAATCCGGGTCCGGATATTTTAATCACGGACCCGGGTCTTCTGGGTCCATACGGATCTGATCTGGGTCCGAATAAATTTGACACCCCTGGATTTTAGATTGATTCCTTATCATCAACTCAGAAAATTAAGTCCCCATTGAACATGGCTCAGTGGTGGTAGGGTTCATGATTTCACATCGAGGTCATGAGTTCGAATTCAGGGAGTACTTTTTTTGTAAGAGCATGAGATAACCGAAGATTTTACCTAATTCGCTTAAGCCCGAAAGATGTGGTTTGACGGTGGATTTTGAATGATTTAAAAAAAAAAACTCAGAAAATTAAACCATGCTTTGTTTCTTTTAGATTGCGATGGTTTATATTTTATTATTATGCCATTTTTAGTCATTAGTCCCTAGACCATTTCAATTTTCACCCACTTCAACTCCTTTGAGATATTGACACGTGTCCTGTATCATGCACACAGGAAGTTCACTGTTACGTATCAAGCACAAATTATTATTATTATACCGCTAATTAATGCATCTTATTTCCAATTATTTTACAGTGAGATTATAATATGAAAAATATCAACCCTAGATAGACAGAGAATGAGACTAATTTTTAAGAAATTAAAACAAAACTAACAAAAAAAATAATAATTCAAATTGTCAGATTATTGCAGTGTTTTCGTTTTTTCACCAACAAACTCTTACGTTCTGAGTCACTTCGAAAGCTCCATTATCGTCAAACCCATAATAGAAACCTCTTTCATTTACTTTGCTTTATCATTTCCACCACCTTTTAGTTTACTTATCTCTTCATATCTTCCCTATTTCTGCAAGCTAGAACAAGAAGAAGAAGGAGAAGGTGAAGAAAGTAGGTAACTGGGTTTTTTGAGGGAAAAAAAAATTAAGATGGGGAGAGGCAAGATTGAGATCAAGAGGATTGAGAACTCGGGCAACAGGCAGGTCACTTATTCAAAGAGAAGAAACGGGTTGATCAAGAAAGCAAAAGAGATTGCAGTTCTCTGTGATTCTAAAGTTTCTCTAATTACTTTGGCTAGTTCTGGCAAGATGCATGAATATAGCAGTGCCTCGTATATGGATCTCTTTTCTTGTTTCTTGTTTCTTTTTATTTTAATCAGTTTCTTTGTTTTTAAACTCATGTTTTTTTTTCCCTATTTTGGGATTTTTTTTTTTTTTTTTTTTTGGTTGGTGAAGGATGGTTGAGATTTTAGAAGGGTATCACAAGAAATCTGGGAAGAAGCTGTGGGATGCAAAGCATGAGGTATTTTATTTTTTTTATCTTTTTCTGAAGTTACATGCATGTTTCAATGGATCAAACGATGGGGTTTCTATGCTAGAAACATGCAAATTTGATTCTATGAACAGATCTATATATGAGATGTTGTAGTTTTGTATATATCTCCATTTATTCTGAAACACGATAAGAAATGTAACATCTATCAACAGATCTAGTAATTAGTACACCTTGTATTCTTCCCCTTCCTTTTCCTTGCTAATAAATTATAATAATATTTATATGGAGTTTAAACTCTCTAATTAATGCATTTTTTTAGCAATAGACCCACCGGGCATAAATAAAATTTAAGTTTTTTTTTTTTTTTTTACAAAAACAATATTTTTATGACTGGAGTAAGTAAAAGTTTATGTACTGTATATTGCGTATTTTTTATAATTGTTCCGAACTCCGTATTCACCAACACTAGCATATCTGAGACATTCAAGTCCGTCCGTAAAATCCTACAGCTTCTTCAGAAGATTTCAGTGTGAATACGATTTCCGATCCAAATAATTTTGGGGGTGCGCGATATATAATTTTATGTTGTTAGGTTTCGTCCTAAATATGTTCGAGTCTTATGATTTCTTAAATATGTAATCGAGCTGAAATAGCCACATATTTACATCCTTGTGATATTTTATTAATGAAATCTTTCACTATCCTAAAAAAAAAAATTATGTATATAATTTGGGTGTAAACTTATCATTATTGTTTCCCAATAAGAGCACAGTAAAACCAACATACAATATATATATTTTAACTTTTAAAACAAATCTATCAATAAACTGCTCTTTAATTAATTTTTTTTTTTTTTTTGGTGGGAAAGTGTTCAAGGATACCTTCATGAGGTAATATTTTTAGTATGATGGAATATTATTTATTTAATTTCCTTTTTTCAATATGAACACTCACACAGAACCTCAGCAATGAAATTGATAGAATCAAGAAAGAGAATGCAAGTATGCAGATCAATATCAGGTAATTAAATTCTTCAGTTTGCTTCCTTGCAAATCTCTGTCTTTCTTCCATAAAAAATGTTACAAATGTACGTACATGTTGTGTGTTTCAGGCACCTCAAGGGAAAAGATGTCATATCTTTGAACTACAAAGACCTTATGTCCTTCGAGAATGCCCTCGAAAATGGCCTCACCGGCATTCGCAGCAAACAGGCTAGTACATTAGTTTATAATCCATTGCTAGGGTTTTAATGAAGAATATTGTCTAATCTTTCTATTCTTTGTCTTGTTTCACTTGTGACAGAATGAGTTGCTGGACAGTATGAGGAAAAATGTATGTATTTATATATATTAAAAAAATACAGTAATTTAAATTTAATATATCTTTGTATAAGATTGTTATTTCATTTAGCTTGTTTAATACTAGTACAAATGGAAGGTTCTTGATGTTCTTATATTAATGAGTAAAATTTTGCTAGCTAATTTGCCTAATTTGCCTAACTTATATAGGGCAAAATGTTGGAGGAGGAGCATAATTACCTCAAATTTGTTCTGGTATATTTTAACTTCCTTTAATTCTCTCACTCACTAAAATTACTTTAGATAGATATAATGTATACAATTGTGTTAATTTGTGTGTGTCATGCATGTATTGGATAATATTTTAGATGTAAATCTAAAATGCTAGCCACAGTGCCACACTAAATTAAAATGCTACATTTATTTATAACTCTTTCTAAAAGCCAATATTTTTGCACAGTTGTGAAAATTTGAAATATATACACACTCACACTACTTGACAGTTGACATGTTGGTTGAAATTTGAAACTAAAATCAAAAGAATGGAGAAGAGAAAAATGATTTCAAGAAATAAAAATTTCAAAGAAGGATTTTGAAAACTGTTATCTAATTTCGAGCCCCATTAATAATGCTCGTTTTATAAATTAATAAGATATAAAATTTGTATAATGAGACACCAATTAATGATCATCCCCTTTTTAGTAATTGTTGAATTTTTCTTATTACTAATTAACAAGTAATGAATTATGTTAATCATAAATGGTTGTCTTAGTGGTCAAGGCCTTGAGTTTGAGTGATTAGTTTTTTCTCAGATTTAAGGTTCTGATCCCACTACATGTATTTCCTTAGAGTAATGCCCCGGACACCCCGATTACAAAAAAAGAAAAAAAAATTAATGAATTCAGTTGGGCATGTTCCACATTAGTTGATGTAAAAATTAATCGCCAAGAGCTAATTAATAATGTTGCTTTAAACTTGGAAAAAAAAGAAGAACAGTGATGTTTTTTAAATTTTCTGATTTGCAGCGGCAACAAGAGATAGCTAAGCAGCAAGAAGAGACGATTATGGAGAATAATGTGAGAGAGATTGAGAAAGGATACCATCTACATTATCACCGGCCAGAGAATGAGTACAATTCACACGTGTCTTTCGCCTTTCGCGTTTCGCGTGCAGTCTATTCAACCAAATCTCCATGAGACTTGAGAGGATCTGAATCTTTCCCTTCTTAATTGAAAAGTACTTTCAGATAATATATATATATATATATATATATATATATATATGAAGGATTTGTGAGTTACCTATTAATTAAACAATTTGTTAAGTAAAAATATGTGTGACAAGTTTATGGATATTTTTTTGAATGTTGGAAATGTCGCTATCAAATTATCTGGCTCCAGCTTAAGAGAAGTAGGTAAAATCTTCAACTGCTCTTAGACTCTTATAAAAAATACACAATCTGAACTCGAACCCATGATATGACAATCACATTTTAAGTCATTTACCACAAACCACACCCTTTATTAATTTGCTATGTAGCACTAAAGTGTCTGTGTCTATGAAATTATAGTCATCAAGGGACGTGATTTGGTGGTGTAGGGTTCAGGATATCAACTTGAGGTTTTGGGTTCGAATCCATAAAATGCGTTTTTTGTAAGAGCCTGAGACAGCCGAGGTTTTACTTGTTCCGCTTAAGCCCGAAATAGGTGGTTTGACAATAAATTTCCAACAATTTAAAAAAAAAAAAATTATGAACTTATATATGTAGAGTAGGATTTTATGTGGGCATCTAAAGCATGATTTACTAATTATATAAAGAGGATAAATTTTATGTTGGCTTGTAGCGGATGATTTATTATGCCAATTAAAAGAGTTTGCGAGAAAAATATTTAGGGTTTGATTGGTATTGTGGTTTGACATTTGATGAAGTGACAAAATTATATTTAGATTAAAATATAATTTTTAAGTGTTTGGTTAATGATGATAAATTGTGATTACTAATCGTGATTTCTTTTTTAGTTTTGCAAAAGCTAAAAATTTTAGTTGTTCCCTACCATCAAAATATTAAAAAAGCGCATCATAATTATTTTTTTAGTATAAATCAAAATTTCATAACACCGTTTATGAACCACCGTTTGTTCACCGCACTTTTCTAATCGCAACACCAAACAGAGCTTTAATACTGTTTGGCTTAGTGGTGGTCACAATTCATATTCAATCCTCCTATAGGAGTAAAGTTAGAAGGCTCTATGATGGGAGATTTAACAATTTTTAACGGTTTAATTTATAAATTAAGATGTATTTTATTATTTACTTAATACTAACAATTAAAAAAATTGAGGGGAGTCCGACCCCTAACATAAAAAATGCTTCCAATTGCCTCATAATATGTGTTCCGGATAAATTTTCATATTTCTTATAGTAAATTTGTGTGCTTCAATTTAAAATAATTACTTCAAAGACATGTCTCATAGCATTTCTAAAGCAATTATATAGACTTGTCTATAAATTGAACTCTTCAAATTTCCGATACTGGTTTGATCTGATAGTGAAAAACTTAAACCCTCTCTACTTATTAAAAAAAAAAAAATTTGAAAGTCAAATTAAAGATAAGAAAAATTGGACAACCTTAATCCCGCTCCACCCACAGACAAATGTTGTGATTAAAAAAGTGGCGGTCAAACGGTGATTCTCAAACGGTGTTATGTAATCTTATTTTATATTAAGAAAATGATTATAATATATATTTTTTTAATATTTTGGTGGTGAGTAAAATGTACAAATTTTAGATTTTGTAAAACTATAATTTGAAGAGAAATCACGATTAATAATCATATATATATATTTTTTTATCATTAATCAAACATCTCAAAATTATATTTTAACATCATTTTATTACATATCAAACCACAATATCAAACGGTAGGAATTTCTCTAAAATTACATGTATATTTATGTGTCTCTTTAGAAGACATGTCTCTTGACATTTGTCATTTGGAAAATATATAATTTAAAGCACTATAAAAAATATGGCATTTAGCGTCGAATACAGTCGACGCCAAAACTAAGAATTTCGACGCAAATAGAAAATAACGTCGATAAATTTCGACGCAAAGCTTAGACGCTAAAAAGTGGACGAAAACGACAATTAGCGTCGAAATAAATATTATCGATGCTAAAACCTCTTAATTTGCGTCCAATTTATTTGGACGAAAAATTAGATTTCTCGACGCTATAGTTCAAATATTGCGACGAAATTATTCGACGCTAAAAATTAGACTTTTAGCGTCGCATAATTTCGACGCTAAAAGTCTAATAAAAAAATAATATTTTATACTTTTAGCGTCGTTATATTGGACGCTAAAAATACCATATATTGCGTCGAAATATTCGACGTTAAAAATTAGACTTTTAGCGTTGCGTATTTTCGACAATAAAATAAATATAAAAATTATATTTTTATACTTTTAGCATCGCTAAATTCGACGCTAAAAGTCTAATTTTTAGCATCGAATATTTCAACGCTAAAAGTCTAATTTTTAGCGTCGAATATTTCAACGCTAAAAGTATGTATACTATTTTTTTTTTATTTCTGTTAGCGCCGCCTACATTCGACGCAAAAAAGTTTAAAAATGATTTTTTTAAAAAAATATTATTATTTCAAAAAAAATTCATGATTAATAGCACAATTAGGAAATATTCTAAAAATTAGACTTTTATTATTATAATGAAAAGTTATAAAAAAATACATATTATATTAAAAGTATCTGTTATGAATATTTATACAGATGGAAATAAAATTTATTGCTGCTGTAATAGGGGGCTCGAGCCCGATGCGTCCCGGCCGAGTGAGGCCTCCAACATCTCCCGGAAAGCCCGTATCTGCTGGTCGAACTGCTCCAACTTCTTCTCGTGGTCCACATTGACCTGTTGTAGCTCATCCTTAATCTTCTTCAGCTCGTCTCAGGTGGTGGATAGCTGGTCTCGAAGGCACGAGTCAGTTTTCGAAGAAACAGTAGTGCGTGCAGATGATGTCGGCTTCTTACGAGTGCCAAGGCTGACGTTGTACGCTGTATGGTTCTTGAAAACCAATTGCGACAACTGCTGATCTGGTATAGGGTCGGACCCTGTCTGCTGAGTTTGATGTTGGAGCTCCATCATTTCGTTCTATTTTAAAAAAAAAAACTAAGTTAATGTTAGAATTTGAAAAGAAAAAATTAAATTTAAAATAATAATTATTTTATTTTAATAACTTAAACTTACATAGCAGCGTTCAGCTTCTTCATTTATCCATTTGTTCTTCTCATTGTAATGTGTCACTCGGAAAAAATATGGAAATGATTGCACCTCACCTGTGTTACTCTGCTAAAAACAGAAAATACATGTATTATTCTACCACATTAGTAAAAATAATGAACTGTTAAATTTCAGGTTAGGATATATTTACCTCTTAATGTTCAGCATGATGTTAGATAAATGGCTTGGAACTTCCACGGTGGTTAAAACGCAAGTGACTTCGATTTTCCACATTTGCGTGACATTTATTCTGCATTTAACAACATTGTAAGTACAAAAAAGAAAGAGAATTATAAATTTCTGTTTATTTTAAAATTTACATTGTGTTTCTCGCTAGACCAAAGCTCACACAAGAATGTACAGTCTTGCTCCTCTATAAAATCAAGCTTATGATGTGGAGCATCCGAAGGTCCATGTTCGTCGAATATTGGTTTCAGGACTTTTGTCCTATAATCATTATAACTTTTCCCCATGTGGTAGTCAATATACTGTTGGACATTGACTTTAGTAAGATCGAAGTCTAGCAACCAAGTAAAAATGAGTATAAAATATAAATTTTAACTAACAAACAAACAATATCGAAAACTTAATACCGTAAGGAAACTCACAAGTAGCGAAGGGAAGAACTGGTTGATTTTCGTCTCTCACGGTATCTTTCGCCAAGAAACGTAGTTTTGGGGAGTTTCAAACCGAGCTGCAGAACCTATGGCTGTAGTAAAAGCTGAATTATGTTGTCCGACTTGTCTTTGTCCATCATCTGATATCTCAATCCGGATACGGGAGTGAGACTTAACATGCTTAACCAACCCCAGGCCACGGGTGCGTCCTCGACCCTTCATTGTACTCGAGTCACATATGCTAGCACAGACTCCAGCAGGGGCATCTGTCCTTGCAGATGTAAATGGAGTCGCATTAGCCCGTCAGCGATTGCCCGATGCCATCTGTAAAATAACAATTCTGACACTATCAATGACAAAAAATAATAATCATAATGATGCTAATGAAATTTTAATATTTTATTAACTATATAAACTTTTATCATTACACATGGACTTCTCAATATAAATTATTAGATTCTAACTGTCAACATCAGCCTGTGATATTAACGGTTACATGACTTATTATTCAAAGAAAAGAAAGAAAATAACATTTCCTATTGATTTGTCCCATGCACTGGACCTATTCTGATCTGAATTATTGTGATTCAAGATTATTGTGATTCAGTATAAGATTTACTAAGTTAATATTATAATTACTTGAATCAATCTAAGTCTATTTAGTTTAAAAATAATTCCAGGATTAATTCGTTAGTGTCGCGTTCGTATATACGTTCGAACGAGACTGTCCAGTGTGTGCACATTCGTGTTGCATTCGAGAACGCGTTTGAACGAAGTGTTCCAGAGAGTTAACGTTCGTATAGCGTTCGAGAACGCGTTCAAATGGACTATTCCAGAGAGTTCACGTTCGTGATGCGTTTAGGACGCGTTCAAACGTTTTAAGTCAGAGGGTTTGCGTTCGATTTGCGTTTGAAGACGCGTTCGAACGTTATTAGGCAAAAGGCTTGCGTATGAATATGCGTTCGAACGTTCTTATGAAATTTCAGATTTTAGCTTTTGCGTTCTTCAGGCGTTCGAACGCCCTATGTATTTTTCATGCTGTTCTGGAACCAGAACAACAACAATGTGCATCAATCTTTCTATCCTAATCATCATCCCCACTTAACCACCAAATTTCTATCCTAATCATCCTCCCCACTTAACCACCAAATTTCTATCAAACACTTCTGGAAACATACAACAATAACAAATAAAATCAAGAATAACCATGAAATAAAAAAAAAATTGAAGAAAGCAAATTCGTAAATTTGAACGTGTGAGAACCTAAAAAATGAAACAAGAATAACATGCATCCACTGTAAAGAAACTCAAACAACAATAACAATATGTCCAGAATCCAAAATTTGAGAACCAAAAAATAAAAAGAAAGCTGACTTACTTGAGTTGCTCGCAGAATCAGAACAAAATGAGGAGAATGAGGGAAACCGAAGTTTGAAAATAATTCAGAATCAGAACAAAATGAAAAGAAAGAGGCAGAGTGTGAGAGGGGAAACCGAGTTAGGGATTTTAATAACCATTTAGCGTCGAAATAATCGACGCTAAAACTTTGGCGGCTAACAAAAAATTAGGGTAAATTTTTTAGGGAAATTTAATTTAACATTTAGCATTGAAATAATTTAGTCGATGCTAAAAGTCTTACATTTAGCGTCGATTTATTTTTTTCGACGCTAAATATTAGACTTTTAGCGTCGATTTATTTTTTCGACGCTAAATGTGACTTTTAGTGTCCATTGATTTTTTTCGACGCTAAATATTAGACTTATAAATAATAATAATAATAATAATAATAATAATATGATAATAATAATATTAATAATAACAAAAACAACCATCCAACGATGATATAATAATCAATCAAAACAATAACAACAACCATTCATCCATGATGATAATAATTCAAAACAACAACAACCATCCATTATAATAGTAAAAATTATTCATCCATCACATCATATACTAATTAGATTAGTCACTATTATCTTCGGTATTTTGAGGATTCGTGACTGGACTCAAAGTCATCTTCAGTGTCAAATTCTTCTTCATTTGCTGCTTCCATTCTAACTTCAGAATGAAGAATTATCTCAATGTCTGTATTTTCTCGAGTTAACATGATATTTTCAGGAACACTGACATTTGGTAAATGAAATATATGTTCAGGAACTTCAAAGTTGTCAGAGACTTGTTGTGCTTCATCTGATATTTCAACACTATCTTTAGCCTGCGTGTCCCAAATGCCTATATGTTGTAACTTTTTTGCCATCATCCATCCATTTCCTAGCTTTGGATCAGATATATATATCACAGACCGTGCTTTTTTGTACCAATAATGTTGAACATTAATTGACGTTAGATGATTACTAACTTAAATTCTCCTCTTTCTGGCATTTGTGTCAAACCACTTGCATTCGAATATCACAATACGTCATCTGGGTCTGTATATCAACTCAATGACTGATTGCAACACTCCGTAGAAGTCAATAATATCTTAGACATGTTCTCTTGGGACTACAATTCCATATTTTGAGTGACATTTGAAACATCTCGCTGCTCGGTATGAAATCTAACTTCGTTCACAATGCATCCACTATATTCGTAAGCCTGCTTTTGAGGCTCATATGCCAATGAAACTAACGAATATGAAAAGTCCAGTTGATCATTTTGCACTTGGTTGTTTATCTAACATATGATAATATTTATGTGTCAATATAACAAACTTAAATATTTACTGTTATGATAAAAATAAATAGACAATGTTAGGGCTTACAGTTGCCTCAAACTATTTAGGAAATTCTTTTTTTTTTGTGTCTTCCATCAATGTTGTGGTCACTATCATATTGTAGCATGGTAATATATTGCCTACAAAAAATGAGTTACGTAATGTAAGACAATAAAAATACACTTATGCACGTACAAGACTTACGTTAAGTACAGTTGCACTCCATCGCAATTACTCAATATAAACCAATACGCACGTTGAGCTTCCTCAAATGTTAGTAATTTGACACCTACTGCTCCAAACGGTCTGTAATTTTGACGGAACACTGTGATATCTTGCTGATTACTTCCATCTCCATCATAGTTTCGTGGCCGACGATTAAAAGGAGTTTCAATATTCTGCATGTACATCGAATAAAATATTATTGCCTCACTTATTAAAACAGCATCTGCTATTGACCCTTCAGGTCGTGCATTGTTTTTCACATATTGTTTGTAATGTCCTAAAGCTCTACAGATATGATAACAAATTTGTATTAATAATAAATTTAATACAAAATCAAATTTAAGAATGTAATATTTAAAACTGTATAGTATCTTTCAATGGGATACATCTATCTGTAATGGACATGACCTAGCTTCAGAAGGTAAATGCACGACAAAATGTACCATCACATAAAAAAAAGCGGGTGACAAAATTCACTTCAGCTTACACAGGAATATCACGATTCCTCGCTCAAGTTCGTCAATAACATATGTGGTTAATGTCATTTGACTTAATTGTTTAAAAAAGCCACATAGATCAAGTACGACGTCGCATACATTCGGTGGCAGATAAGGTCGAATGCCAACAGGAAGGAGAATCTCTAGAAGCACATGACAATCATGACTCTTTAACCTCGTTATTGTATCATCTCTGACCCAACGTCCAATATTCGATGCATAATCATCAGTAAATTTAACCATTTTCAGCCAATCACATAATGATTTTCTCTCTGATTGAGTTAACATGTAACTAGCAGGTGGTTTAATAAGACCTCGAGAAGTGACCTGTAAATGCAATTCACTGCAAATTCTAAGATCTTATAGGTCCAATCTAGCATTTACAGTATATTTCGTCTTACCTGGAATATTGAAGAGTGTGGCCACTAAACTCTCGCATATGTTTTTTCTATATGCATTACATCTAAATTATGTCGCAGACTTAGAGTCCCCAAATATTCTAACTCAAAGAAAATATTATTTCTTGTCCAATTCAACTCTTGAGGTTGACGTTTTCGATTTTTATCTTTATTACTAGGATGTTTCACTGGTGTGCTGTCTCTGAGATGTTGATGTTGGTAAAGTATGTCGAATCCAGACAATGAACTGGGCATACTCTGAGGTTCTTGTTGACCGTTGAATAATTTACTTATCTGCTAAGGATGACTCAACTCAAGAAATCTCTTATGCCATGTGTATCCTATTTTATTCCGTAATCGTTGCGAAGGTGTTTGACCCGCACAAACTGGACATGCCATGTATCACTTAGTGCTACATCCAGATAATGAACCATAAGCTGGAAAATCATTAATGGTCCATAATAATGCGGCATGCATATGAAAATACTGCTCATAAGTTGCATCATAGGTATGCACACCCACATTCCATAGTATTTGTAACTCCTCGATCAATGGCCTCAAGTAAATATTCATATCTTTACCAGAAGAACGTGGATAAGGGATAAACAATGACATAAACATGAACGGATCATTCATACATTTCCATAGAGGTAAGTTATATGGAATAACAATAACGGGCAACATGCTGTAAGAGTTGTATATATTCCCAAACGAGTTAAAACCATCAGAGGCGAGACCTAACCTGACATTATGAGGGTCCTCAGCGAAACAAGGGTACATGTCATCAAATTCCCTCCACTCGGTTCCATTCGCAGGATGTCTGAGTATGCCCTCTGCACCGATCTTCTTTTCATGATGCCACATCATGTTAGTCGCTGTGTGTCGTGACATGAACAACCTCTGCAGCCTGTGCGTTAATGAGAAATATTGTAATATCTTTTGAGGTACTTTCTTCCCCATACCATGGACTTTGTACCGACTTTCATCACATATAACAATATTCAAGTGATTCATATTCGGCACGAAATAATACACAGTCATACTTACAAGCATGAATGGATTCATACCCCATTCCCGGATCACGCAACATTTTCTTTACCTCGTAATACGACTTAGGCAATTCGCTTCCAATCAGTAACATTTGTCCCAGTAAGTCTAGTATCATATCAATACTTTTGTTGGTCATTCTGTTGATCACTTTAATGTGTAATAATTTCACAACGAAATTCAAAATCGACATTCATGCACATTCAAATGGAATTTTTTTTGCCTCATCAAGTAGTTCACTAAATAAATTTTGATCATTTCCACATAACACTGGTATGTCACCACAAACACTATGACCAAGTTGTGGATCTTGTAAGTCATGCAAAGCATCAGTTATCTCATCGTTTGCAGGTTGATTGTAACTACTGCTCCCTTCACTGGAATCAATCAACCGTGATTGAGAATTATACGGCTCACCGTGATAAATCCACATACGGTAAGTTGGTGATATTCCCGGCATGTATAAATGATTATGAACTTCATCTAACCGTTTCCTTTTCATATTCAAACAGTTTGTACATGGACACCGAACACGACCTTCTGCATCAAATGTGTTGCTTTACCGATTCCATGAACTCATACGCTTCATTACGGTATTCGACACTCAATCTATCCACCGAGCTCATCTAATTTTTATCCATTTCAGCCAAATATCTAAATATAAAAATATAATTATTAGACATCATATTAAACTCATCAACATCACCAATTCATTAATTATTTATTTAAGCATACACATATATATTCAATTGATTAATTAATTAGTTTACAAAATAAAATATATTTAGTTTATTAACTAATCTACATATGTGCATCATAAACCACTAACACAAAATATGTAATAAACATAATTATATAAAATGAAAATCATAATTTTTTACAAAGATTAAACTGAAATACTTAAGTGAGATATATAATTATTATTTGCAAATATAAAGAAAAATAATAAAGATATATGAAAGAATATTTACCTTATGGAAAATTAATTACAGTTTTATTGAAAATTTGTAGGAGAGTTGTGAGGCTGCAACTGAGAGAGTAAGGTTGCAGAGATTGAAGAGGATGAGAGAAAAAACAGAAGGGGAAGAATGATTTGTGACATTCTGTATTTTAATCTATTTTTAGCGTCGAAACCCTAATTTCGACGCTAAAATTCTGATGTTTAGCGTCGAAAATAAATTACGACGCTAAAAATATGATTTTTAGCGTCGAAAATAAATTTCGACGCTAAAGGTTAACAAACTGTCGGTGGTATCGTCATAAACCTTTAGCGACGCAATTTAGTCGACGCTAAATGCCAACTTTTCAGCGTCAAATATATTTTTTGACTCTAAAAGTCTAAAATTTAGCGTCGCAATTTACATCGACGCCAAATATAATGGGAATAGTTGAAAACCTCATTTTCGACGCTAAAATTACTACTTTTAACGTCGTTTTTAGTATTCGACGTTAAAATTAGAAAATTTGGCGTCGAATATAATATTGCGACGCTAAAGTTTGACATTTGGCGTCGAATTTTAATTTCGAAACTAAAATTTGTTATTAGTGTCGAAAATAAATTCGACGTTAAATGTAAATTTTCTTGTTGTGAAGGGATATGTCATTTGGAATGAAATGATATAATCATTTAATAAGAAATGACATCATTTTTAAATTGAAAGAGTTTCTTGGAGAGTTATAATCTTTCAAATAGTACATCTTTTAAGTTAAATGTGCATTTACAAAGACAACTCTTCATGTTTATAAATAGAGTTATTGGGTTATCATTCAAGTATCCAATTCTTTCTTCTTGTCCTTAGGCATAAAAAGAGAAAGAATAAGTTTATATAGTTTTCACAAATTTCAAGTTCGTTTTCTTTATTCGAATGAGTGCCCCCTTAATCAAAAAGTAATCAAGAATCATGAGAGAATATTAGCCACAAAATCCTTAGTGCATCAATACGGGGCTAATAAGTTTTTAAAGAAATAGTTAACACTCAACTAGTCAACTTGGTTTTGATTTACATTCATCTATATATTTTCAGGTTTCTTAACTTTTATTTAATATTGATTAAGTGCATGATTGTTGTTTTTACATTTGTTTAAAAATTATGTATGAGTATTATCTACTATGCATATTTAAGTGAATTACAACACATAACGCGGATACAAACAAGCTCAAACATAAATCAAAGAATCTCCTCTATCTAAGATTGGTATGGTGGGAATCAATCTATAACCTATATCAGGCCAATGCATTGTGTTTTATAAATTATACTATTAGTTTAATTTTGTTTTTATTTCCTTTTCCGGTAGTCCATTTCTTCAATTGATATTTTATTTACTTTTTTAAATGTTTAAGTTAGTCAATATTGAATGCAAGTCTAAATTTAGATTTGGTTTTAGTGTTATAATACAATTTTGAGAGTTCACTAAGCATTTTTATTTACAATCATTATTGTTTAACATCCATTTATCAATAGAATTTTTCAAATGGACGTGGTTTTATAGTGTATGGTTCATGATCTCACCTTAAGATTTTTTATTCGAATTCAGAGAGTGCGTTTCTTGTAAGAATATGGGACAACCGGTGATTTTACCTGCTCCGCTTAAGCCCCGGATTGGAGGTTTGGTGGTGTGATTTTCAACGATTTTTTTTTAAAAAAAATTGATATTATATCAAATTGGAAAAATATATGTATGTTGCCAAATAAATAAATATATATATATATATATATATGAGGACGACGGAAGAATATAAAGTGAGGGAGTCCATAATATTGAGTAATTATGAGTAGAATTTGATATTCACAAAAATATATATATATATATATATATTTAATTTTAATGTGGACAAAATAAGATTATTTTATTAATAAATTAAAATTTTCATTAATTTATTAAACATATTTTAATAAATTTTTAGATTAAACGTAAACAGCTGCCTCCACTCACCAATGTATTCTTAATTGCTACGCTTCTAATGGTGATGTATAAGATGGGATATTTTGATGCTTGATTTTACCCAATAAATGCACTTTATTGAATGGTTATATTGCTTATTTTATATATGTATCTGGTTAAGGAACAACGATAGATTAACACAACAATTAATACAAACATACTAAAAAATAAAAAAATATAAATAATTTAATTTATCTTTGAATGTTTTTGTACTAATTTTTATGCACTAATAATTTGTCTTTCTCTAAAATATGCACGAGTTTCTTGAGGGACACCTTCTTATAGATTTAACATATAACATTCGGCTTTATTTATGGAGATTGATTAATAAAAACAAACAATGTAACACTTATAGTTAGCTATATTTGTATTTATTAATATTTTGTATTATCAATATAT